>VWYI01022518.1:0-67367 GCA_013399455.1 Anthoscopus minutus | reverse complement strand
ATTTAAATATAAATAATATTATTTTATAAATAATATTATTTTAAAATAATTTGAAAGCAAATTGTTTCAAGACAAGTGATGGGTGTTCTGCTTCAAAGTGGCAATAACTGGAAATTCCTTATCAAATTAGAATGCTGCTTTCTAAACTGATACCTTCCCTGCCCATCAGTGCTGAACCTTCTTGAGTTCAGCATGGTCCTTGTGTCCTCCACTTTTCCCTGGTGCAGCAGAGCCAGAACAGCAGTAGCTGATATGGATATATCAACTATGATACCAAAATATGAAGAATATTTTCCCCCAGACATTAGCTGCATGCTGAAAAAGGTCAGACACCATCCTAAATTCCTGCTTCCTTGTTAGGGGAAGTGTCTCTAAGTGTCCCTGTTCCACACATCCCCCTTCTCCTTTCTTCTCACCCTCCTCTGCCAATCCTTTTTTTTTCCCCCAGAACTCTCTCTCAACCAAGAAAGAAGCTCACAGCAACACTGACTGCACAGAAACCAAAGCCCAAATGTGATCCTGGTCAGCCAAGCCTGTCCTTCAATTAATACCATCCAAAATGGTCACTGGAGCTGCAAATACCAAAAAGATCCTGCTCCAGTATTTTACAATTCATAGGCAGCAGTTCTTGAAGACAAGCAAAGAGCATTTGCACAGAGCTCAGACTAAAATAGCTGTATTAAAGGGATCTTGGTTGTAACCATTCTGCACATAATTCAGGATTAGACTGTGCCATAGCCTTTTTTCTAGAGTTATATAACTTTCAATTTAAACATGTATTTAGCCAGGCAGGGGGGGCGAAAAATCGCTTCAAACATGCATTTAATTATTGAACAGTTTTGGGAGTGCTTACTCTGTCTTTTTTTTTTTTCCTAGCAGAGGTCACAAAAAGCATTTCAATAGCTTATGGATTTATCAAAATTTCTGCAAAATCCTACTCTTTAAATTAAGTTTCAATATTTGGAGCCAAACTTGAAAGTATTCTTCCCTCTGAACATACTGTGCTTATGTGAAAAGCCTCAAGCCATTTTTAGCCTTTAATCCCCACAAGATATCACAGCCATCAGGCATCTTTCTCCACCAAACTGGGTATTTCAGAGTTTTACAGTTCCCTCTCTGTGCAGTCTGTTTACCCAGTTCTCGTGTTATTTTCCCAGGGCCTTCTGTTTAAGAGGAAGTGGATTTTTTCTGTGACAATTTCCTTAGGGATTTGCTGTGAGTGCCCTGAGCTCGCAGCAGGATACCCTGGGCGTTGGGGCAGGGATGGCTGAGCTCTTTGGGAAGCAGCTGCAGCTCACCACATCCTACAGCCCCCAAAATGGGGATGTGCCAGGCTACACTCCCAGCTGCATCTTTCCCAGTGCACCTGTGGCCCAGCTAGAAGAGAAAGTGCCACTGCACACTGGCTGTCCCCTCACCAAAAGATTTGTCTGGCTCCCTCTGGTAGAGGGTGTTTCACACTTGAACCTTTCAGGATTCTGGGATGTGAGGGCAGAATATTCATCTGTACCAAAGGGAAGAATTGCTGGATCATAGCTAGTGCTAGGAGGCAAGAGATTACATTGGAGGTCTTGCCAAAATGAAAACAAGGTTATACCATTTGCTAAATAATCACATGAGGACTGTCTTCTGACCTCTCCACTGCTTTTGGAGGGAGGAAACATTAGAATCTGCAGCTGAAGTGGGAGCTGACCTGTGGAGAAGCACATATTACACCCAGAGGATGAATCTGTGTATGTATCTATAGCTTCTCTGGCTGTTCTCCCTATGCAGGAAGCTTTGAACTGCCACAAACGACAGTAGGAACTTCAAAGGACACACAAACCTTTTTTCCTACAGTTTAGGGCAGGATTAGCTCTGCTGGTCAGAGCATGGTGCTGATAATGCCAAGGTTGTGGGTTCAGTGCCTGTAAGGGCTGCTCACTGAAGAGTTGGGCTGGGTGATGCTTGTGGCTTCCTTCCAACTCAGAATATTCTGTCCTGCTGTGAGAAGGATAATTCCAGAGATTGAGGAGGCCCTGTTTGTCCCTGGGTGGCCGTGGAGGCTGAGGTGTGCAGCAGAACCTTGCTCAGGTCATCACAGAAAGATCCATAGCTCTGCCCCTCCGTTCTCTCTCTCTGTGAAAAACAGGCAGCCAAACCATCCAGGGGAAGAGGGGTGGAAATGCATCACTCTTTCATGCTAAGTGAGCTATTTTTTTCTGAGAGCACAGCTAAAGGAACAGTGGCAAAGCTGAGGACCTGACTGAAAGCTTTTTCATCGAGATTTATCAGCCCCAAGTTTATAACATCTCTGCAGCAGAGAACTCCTTTTCTACTCTCTGTTTCCTTTCCTGTCGTGTACTCTCCTTTCTGGAAACATTCTGAATACATGTGTATCAGGAACAGCATAAAAAGTGTGGTGTTTCCTGCAAAAATCCCAACAGGCCAGGGCTACATGGCTTTGTGCTTGCCTGGGGAGGATTAAATGGCAGGCACACAAATCTCTGAATTCTGCACTGGCTCTCACAAAGGCCATGCACACTCAGTGCACACTCCAGTTCTAAAATCACAGATATTATGATCCCTGTAGCTAGTCTTGCTGAAGTCACTGGAAGCATTCACAGGGGTAAATGAGGCAGAGAGGCTTTCGCAGTGTCTGAGCCTTCCTGTGGCTCCCTAAGAGAGATTTGGAGTGAGCATTTCACACCATGTACTCTGGAGAAGTGACAGGCTCAGCTGATGGGAATGCATTAGCAATGTCTGTGCTATCATGACATTTGAGATTTGTGTAGCTACATTCTCCTGGCCCTTCATTGCTTGATTAAACACCTTGCTCTATTTGCTCAAGAAAACAGGAGTCACAAGCTGCTTCTTACCTTAGTGAGTGCTTAATCATTCACTACTCCCTTCACCAGGCAAATTTCAAATTAAAGCTACGTACACCATCTGGAAGAAGATTCCTGACTGGTGATGGGATCTTGCTTGTGATGGGCAGGGAGGCAATAAACAACTGACAGCTGGAGGTTTTCACAGTCGATTATATGAGCTGTTGGGGGAAAAAGTCCCCCACTCAGATATTTGGGGCAAATCTGACATCCAAAAATAACAGTTTGTCCCAACATCAGGAAACATCACCTTGCTTGCCAGACAACCAATTACTGGCATCTTCAGAACATGAAGTCCTTGCCCCTCCTACCTAACATCTCCTGTTTCCCACAGTGAAATTATTTGGAAAGGAGCAGTGAATAGGAGAAACACTTTGAAGGTGAACTCCAAAGAACAAAAGAGCAATTCTCCATACTGTATTTTGTACATCTGTTTTCAGAATTCATTGAGCTCTATGTATAGTGTTTTTATTTTGAAAGCATGCTGGGGTTTTATAAGTATTTTTAAAAGCTAGCTGTGATTTAATCAACCATCTGATCTGCATTATGATAACTCTTCTGAATAACCCCAGCAATAAAATAAATATGTATGCAGTAAAGTGAAACAAAAGTGTGTGCAAAAATGATAGAAAAAACCAGCAGACTTTGGCTTCAAGCACCCTAGAGAGTTATTTATGATCATCAGGAAGAAAGGAATCACTTTAAAATAATGAAAACCTTTCAATATCTGCACTCCACTGAGCACAGAATCTTACAGTAAATGCTAATTTAACTATGAACTTCACTCTGTTGGGACCACAACACTTCTTGCAGGTAGAAATGAGAAGTGCTCAGGATTATATCCTGACTCTTCTGTAAAGTCAGGGAAAGAATTCCCACTGAAGCTCAGATTTCATGTTCATCCTCTTGCTATAGTCTGGAAACAGTATCTTGTAAACAGCACAAAAATGAAATCATGTAAACAGATGACCTGAGACAGACATCAGGAAATGCAATAGAACTGAAGAACAAGCAAATTACCATCCTTTTATTCCTCTCTGCAAAAGAAATGCCTGGCAATGACCTACTCGACAAAGATTTGAAGGTATTTCTCCTCCCTCAAGTCTGATGATTAAAATGTGAGCGAGCTACCAACTTTGGTTTTGCAAGAAGCAGATAGAGATCCCTCCATCAGAAATTACCTGAGTTCCACATCTGCTTCTCCAGTTTCTGACTGGCTGCTGCCATCCTAAGGGAATGAAGACAGATTGTTTTCCCCCGAGGTCTCTGCTGTTCCTTTTCATAGCTCAGCATCATTTCTCATTTTCCAACGCCTTTTCCAAACATTTCACTTTACTTAATGTATGGAGCACCATAATTCTTGGGAAAGCCATGAAAACCACTTCATTTGACACCAGACTTTTATCATAAAATGACAAATTAAAAGCTGATCTGTAACAGTAATACCTTTTTTGTTACAATAGGAAAATGTCTCCATGCATCAGATGCTCACTGTCTTCATCACCCTCATCATGTTCTTCTCAAAAGTTACTTATTTTGGAAAACCTTTCAGTGCTACATCAGCACACACATCCTTCTTTTCTGACAGTTTTGAGTCAGGATGGTCAGAGATAACTACACTAAATCATTTCGAAATCATACTTCCAAAGAATTAAAATTGGGCCCTTTTAAGGTATCAGTTCAAGTACCCAAAATCAGATTAACAGAGTTCTAAAGTATCATTTAAGACAAGCCATTTCACAACCCTGAATTAATCTAAAAACCATCAAATTATTTAAATTACAAAACTGATCAAACTGATTCAGCTAAACTGAAAACTTGAGAAGACATCTAAGTGACCATGAGATTTTAAGCCACAGGCTGCCTTACAGTGCTACTTTTTTCTTTTGTTCCTACCCATAAGTGAGCATGTACTGAATAATACCATTTATTCTGAATATAGTAATACCCAGACTAGAGCTCTAAGTCTGGGCAGCTCTCCACACTCATCTCTTAATTCCTTGGGGAGGAACAGAACTACAGAACTGCAGAAAAGTCATTTTCCTCTCTAGGTGTGTTTCACATGGAGCACGTGTGAGGTAAAACAAGTCAGAAGAAAAGTCTGCTAGGAGGAGGGAGCTCTGTTGACTCATCTTTATGGACTTTAAAGCACTTCTATATTTAGTGCTCTCTTTATCTCACATCTTACACTACCCTCTGTGCATTCTTTAGGAGAAAAAGCCATGCTCACTGAATTGGCCCTAAAATTGCCTCCAGTGCACGTCTAAATTTAATAGGGAGGCACGAACACATCTGATGGAGAGCAAGTGTTACAGAAAAAGAGCTGTTATCACACTCTGCACAATCATATCTTCCCCTGCTCACGCTGCAGACACCTGGATGGATGATACGCTCGATTTTCCTGGAGCCTGGAGTTTCTAAAATGGATTCCTGTCTTCTCTCTTCACCTTGCTTCAGCTTCCTCGCAGACTTTTGTTTCTCTTTAAAGCTCTTTTTTTTTCTGTATGCTGCTAAGTAGATGTAGTGCTGGGTTGACAAACTGCCTAGCAGCTTCATGATTAAAATATTCTGCTTATTTGTAAGGTAGGTGGACAATACACAGGAACAGCATAAATTCTCCATGAGCAGATCCACGTATCTCAATTTGTGTCCTAATGACAATAGTCCAGAGCTGTCTCTGAGGAAAAGCAGGATTTGCATGAACTTTTGAGCAGCACCAGCCATGAAGATAGCAAGGAACAGTGAGAAGTTCCTGGTGCTGCTGAGAGAAGTGGATCAGCACAGGTTCCATGGCACTGACGTGGGAGGTGAGGCAGGGAGGCTCGCCCTAGCAGGGTTAGAGCATCAGCAACAGCATCTCAGCATGATTTGCAGTCTGTTATGAAATCATCTCTGCACCTCTAGGAGGAAACAGAACAGCCTTCTCTGCCATATTTCATCCCCACACCTCAAAAGACCATCACCAAAGGCCCAGCATTTCTCCTGATTCAAATACATTTCTTTTAGCATGGTTGGGGAACCAAAGGATGAGAGCTGTCCTGCTGTCCACACTTCTGGAGTGGTGCTGTCTGGTTATCATTAAGTTTATTGTCATCCTCTTTCTTCCTCCCTCTACTGCTTTAGTAATTCCTTTTGTATTTGGAAACCAGAGAGATTCTAAGTCACAAAATGAGGTGATTTTGCAGCATTGAAGATGTAGGAGTTCTGTCCATATTGACTTATTTAATAACTGGCTTGCATAGGGTTAAAGGCCATGATTCTATTCTTCCATTTGAGGTGAAATTAAAATGGAATGGCTTTGCAAGGACACTCAGAGCAGTACAGCTGCACCCCTTTGCATCCCATCATTAACAATTCTGCCAGCACTGAAGTGTTCTCATTACCTTGGCTGCTTCACTATGAAATTTGCAGATATTTTCTTTTCTATATTACCCATATAAAGAAGTAAATGCAACTTCTATGGAAATTGCTTGCTCTGTGTTTAAAAGTGGACAGTTTTATAGAGGAGTGTTGCTAGTAAAATGCATGGTGTGAAATTTAGTTGTGCATTCGTTCCAATGGAAGGTTACATGGAAAGTTTTAAGTCACAATGATCCTTTTCCACCTTTTCTCAGGTGGAGGAGACTTTCTGTGGATGGTGCATGGGAGCCTGGCACTTTTAGTGTTACACAACTGTTATTTAGGTTATTAACAGGTTACTGCTACACAGGTGACACGTCAGAAAATAAATATATATATTTATTTTATTTTGTATTTAGTGGTACCACCTAATAGCAACCAAGTCAAAGGTAACAGAATTTCAGCATCAGGGAATACTAGAAATGAAGTTGCTTTTTGGCAGCCAACACCTGAAGTATTCTCACTGGTGCCTGACCTGAGGGCATGCATGACAGGACGTGACAAAGTTGTCTCCAGAGAAACAAAACACATGGAGAAATTCCAGCAGGAAGACACTTGATTATTTGCTTTAGAAACACAAGGTTTCCTAGGAAAAGTACCTATTGAAAAGAAAAGAAAACCTTTTAATGGCAATGACAAAAATCACTTTGTAACTCATAGGAAAAAAAGGAGTAGGACTCTACCACTTCCCTGGGCAGCCTGTTCCACCCAGTAGAATTTTTAAATGATCAGACATTTGGATGGTTTTTTTTTTAATGGCACTAAAGTTCATTTCCTGGCCTGTGAAGGGAGCACATTTTATCCAAGGGGTCAGGATCTAGGGGCAAAGTGCTGCTTTGCTGCCTGTTTGCAAGGGAGAAAGGCATGTATGCTTCTGCAGCTTCTGCATTTTTTACACTGGCCACCATGTCTTCCCCACTGAAATCACACCTGGAGTGGAATTCCACTGCAGATGGAAAAAATCTATCAAGAGACCTCTGATTGAATAAAAAAAATTAAACGTATCTTAGGGAAAATGTCTAGAATGGCAGGCTACTGCAGCAGAGAGTTTGACATTAACTTTCTATTTTTCAAGCACGATACTATTTGGGCTGCTGTCTTCTTTGTATCGATTTCTGCAAAATTGTAGAGAAAACTCAGACTAATAGCAGATTCAGATTTGTGAAAATGGCCTTGCCTTATTACCCATTTTGTGAACGCCCTGTGCTAAGCCTGAGTAGCAAAGTCAGTACAGAACACCTCATGTGAGTGTCATGAATGCATCCACAACATATTGCAGGTGCTCCTGCAGCCTGAAAAGAACATTTTTTTTCCCCTGTTCCTGTGACTTTCCCCATCTCTTTCCAGCATTACTCAGGTACTTCTCTGCCTCTCAGAGTGATGTGCCCAGAATACACGATGGAACAGCTGCTTTGCACAGCACAAAATGCCTGCACTGAGAATGACATTCACATTTTAGTGGAGCTGTAAGTTCACCTGCAGCTGTTGGAACTCAAGGTAGAGGGAAAGGCCAATCCATTCATTTGCATACAGATCCAGTTTAAATTGACATTTTCATTTTAACACACTAAGGGGGGAAAAAATTAACCGGCAAGACATTTTGGATTAAAACATTTTGATTAGTTAACTTCCTTTTAAAAGTAAATTTCTCCCCTGCAATCTTTCTTGGATGGATTTGAAATTTTCATTATTACTGGTATATGGAGATAATTGAACATATCTTTCAACTTACGTCAGAATAGAAGTAAGAGGTATCTGGCAAATAATTCGTGGTAGAAATAATTTTATGCATTGGAATGGATTTGCTGCTTCATTTTCTTCAAGCTCATGTTTGCTTAGAGATACTGAACACTTAACACATAAATTAGCCTCCCCTTCATGCAACAAGCCACCCTTTAGCCTTGAAACCAAGGGTTGTTCTTTTTTTCTCATCTCCTTTCATCTCTGTGAGGTTCACCAAAAGTTTTGTTTTTGATCTGCAAGGTTGGCTCTCC
The DNA here is from genome assembly GCA_013399455.1 of Anthoscopus minutus. NCBI lineage: Eukaryota > Metazoa > Chordata > Aves > Passeriformes > Paridae > Anthoscopus > Anthoscopus minutus. The sequence goes on along the minus strand of VWYI01022518.1, from coordinate 59,107 downwards.
AGGTTAAATTGCTTTAAGGTAGTGCATACTGCAATGCCATTAATCTCTGCTGCACTTTGGTCTTTTCAGTCTCCCTATTTCACAAAAAACAGACATCTAATCCAAACCAGTAACAGCCTGTGGAAAAATGGCTGGGTTTCACATGACAGATGCCGAGGAACATTCATAAAAACTTCTGGCCTTAATTTAGGCAAGGGATGTTTCAGAACAAGCCCAGTCAGTGTCCTGACTTCCCAGACTGCACTGTTCAGCTGGTTTGTGACATTGCCCTGTATGAAACCTTCCCTTCCTGCCTGACCTACCTGTCCTTCCATTTCTGCCACCTTCACCTGACATCAAAACTCTTCTTCCCGGTGGGAGCTCCTTCCTCATTTCCTTTCAAGAAAGCACTTGCCCTCCAAACACACATCCCTACCTAGGGCAATTTGCATTTTATTGCTGTTCCTGAGCTCGTCAACATTTCTGAAGCAGCCACTGCCTTCCCTGCAGAGGGACAGGTCTGAGTCAGCTCTGTGCCCTCCCCTAAAGCTTTACTGGGAACCAACCCCACCCTCATGAGACTTTGGGAGTGCCTTTCCAGAGGTGGCAAGGTGTGATCCCTGGCACCTTTGGAGTTGTGGTGGGAGAAAAGGAGAAGCCAGTTTCTCCACAGCACCTTGCTTGTAAACTCAAGTCTCGCAGATTATGGCATTTTTATTCATTCCATCAGGAAGGTGCAGTGATTTCCTCTGCTTTTCAAGCCTTCCCTGTCCTACACCCACCCATCCACCCACACACGTGCACCCCCTGCCTCCCAGCACCAATCAAAATTATCCTGCAATGCCCGGGTAGAATTTCTTTCATTATTAAAACTATACTGGGCTTTCTGTTTTCTAGGAAGTAACAAGTCATAGAATAATAATAAAATTAAATTTAAAAAAAAAGCAGTAAGGATTCAAGAAGCTAAAAGGTCTTTCAGAGTAATAGTTTAATTTGCAAGGAGAAACTTAAACTTCAATTAACTTTTCTGTCAGGCCAACAATGCCATCTAGCAAGCCTTCAGAGCCAGCTCTGTATTGACTCTCTAATTAATAGTTGATGACGGAGTTAAAAATCACTTCTATGAACTTTCTACAGAAGTTTCACTTTTAGAAAGCCTCATTTCTGATTTTCCCATGAAATCAATTTCTGGCACAGGCACACACACATAAACAGGACAAGCACTCCAGCTTTTCCTGTCATGTCTCTGCTAATTTCCATTAGCTCAATTCAGACTATCTGTCCAGTTCATCAGTTTGGTTTGGAACAAATTAAGACATTATTTCTATCTCAATAGCTACAGGATAATGCATTAGATTCACTGTTAGGCCCAGATTCAGCAAACCACTGTAGTGGTTCTGGATTGAAAATCTGCATAAAGGATTCAAAGCCAGCAAAATGTATAGGATTTAAGCATAAGAACATGTATGGGATAAAGCTTATCTCTGCTGAATGAAGGCTTATTTTAAAGGATCTTAATGCAGAATAATTTATCAATAAAGTCTTAAATGAGTCTCTAAGAACAAATGCATCCTGCAAATGCAGCTCACCAACTGGAAAGTTTCAGTTTATCACTGCCACCCAGTTTGTAGGATATAAATGATGGCAGTGGAGATGTTGGGTCTTTAGAGAGATAAGTACATTGACTGCCTGCAGGAAAAGGCCTCTGTCCTTGATTCTGCTGGGGACATTGTGGCAAGAGGAAGTTATGAGCATGTTCTCCTCAAGGACACCGACTGGATTTGTTCTGGAGCATTCAGGAAGTGAAAGGCTTTGGCTTTGGCTCCCATTGCCCTCATTTCTGAGGCATCTTCAATGACTGGCACAGCACAAAGCTGTGGCTGGAGAATCCTTCTGGATTAAAGTAGTCATGACACAAGCATAAATGGAATCAGGAGAGGGAAAAAACCCAAAAAAGCCCAAAAAACCCCAAAACACAAACTCTAAAAATCCACGTTAAAAAATCTTGACACTCTGAAGACAGAGGATATGCTACTGGCTTTATTTTTTATATTATCTTTATAAAAAAGCTGCCAAAATGCTCAGGAAACTGTGCAAAGTCCAGAATGAATTAAATACAAACACTTCTTTCTCATATTCCTTCACTGCAGTGAAACCAAGCTTCTGAATTGTTTGTTCATGTTCTTTCTCAGTAAGTGAAATCAGACATACCAAGCTCAAAAGGCTTCTTTACTTACTTGCTTTCATTTTTTTAAGAAAAGCATAAAGAAAAGAAATAGAGATGATGAAATAATAATAAAAAAAAATCACAGTGAGAAAATGGTACCACTTGAAAATTAACCTAAAACCTGAAATACAGGCTGACATTGATGTATTGAAAGAATAATTATAAAAGATAGGCCATTCCCATTTTCCACTTACTTTACTTAATCACATCTCTGTAGATATGGATTGATTCAGGCATTAATAAATATCTGCTTTACTGGAGCTCATTTCTTTGATTTGAGACATCATGAAAATAGAATTTTCCAGTCGTATCTTTTCTATTCATCTCAAAGTGTGTAATGAGAAGCAACTGGCACTCTTCTAGTCACATGCAAATTCAATTAAAATCCAACATTTCAAAAGAGGTTTTATCAGTATATATTTCTAGTAGATATAACTCAAAATTATTCCATGATGAAATTATAAAAAATGTAGAGCTAACTTCACGAGTTCTTCATGTTAGATACTTTAGATTCACTATCATTCCCAAACAGATTATAGTCTGTGGGATTCACATAATATTTGTGTCCTGCAGCTGTTCCTCAGCAGAATTAATATCTTATCACTCAAATCTTATTCCAGGCTTCTCAACAAGGATGAGCAGTTTAATAAATGTATATCCCAAAAAGCAGATAACACTTCTCAAAGCATGCCTAAGTCATTTGGGCTTAACACATATACCTAGTATACTTAACTCATCCTTGTCTTAGCTGAGTGAACCTCCCCTGGAATAAATCCTTGCAAAATTCAAATCCCCACATTAGCAAATATTAGTATGATGTACAGTGAAACTTATACTGTAGCAGTATAATTCCCTTTAATTCCAGGGAAGACTGGGAAGTAACTAGGAATAATTTGTTGTTGTTTAAAATGCAACCAACGCTCCTCAGCTTGGAGGGGAGAAGAGAGACTTAAATAAAATATTGGCAATCTGTCCTTCCTGGGCTTCAGAAACTCAAATGCTGCCATCTCATCCCATGGCACCTCTGCTCAGTTTCTCATGCCCAGCTGCTGAAGGAGGCAGCCTGCAAAGCTCCCAATGCCTGAGCTGTTCAGCTCTGACACAGCAGCAGGAATTCAGCAAATCTCTAAAACCACTTCTGCCTCGAAAACCTCTCTCAAGAGTTACAAACTTAATAGGAAATAAGCAAGGGCATCAGCGCCTGCTAAGTGCTCCAGTTAATGCTGGGTTGGTGAGATGCATAAAAATACATGTGGGCACCTCACAACCCATAATTAGTTTTGCAACACAGCAGAAAAGTGAAAAAGCAGTGTCTGCCTTTTTATAGCTGGAGAGCTGAGGAACCTGGTATAATTGAGACATATGCTTTAATTAGAGTGGCACAGGCACTGCGTGGTGCAGGCCTATCACAGCTCCTCTGCTCCAGAAATACAAAACTCGAGTTGCCAAAGAAATGGGCACAAACCTTATGAATGCCTAACTCAGGGACAGCCAATCTCCTTCCACATCAGAGGCAGAAGCAGAAGATACAACCTATAAATTGTCTTGTTTTCTTCCATCCCCTGCTGCCTGTTTTACATCCCCATTTTCTGCACTCAGATGCATTTATGAGAAGGAAGAGGAGAGCTGTGATACCAAATGTCATTCCCATTTGTCAGAATCCCCCTAACAACCAGGTGACTTAGAGGTTTCACTGGGAAGGTTTGATCCAGCCTGAGCTGCTTAATGCAGCCTCAAAGGCATCAAAGGTGAGGCCATTTAGGGGCCCTTAGTCACCATCCCCTTTGAGGTTACACATCTCCCTGTTTAATATGCTGAGTTCTACTCACTAAGCAACAGCATGACACAGTGCTGGGGAGTGATTTATCCTGCAGGCTAATCTCCAGCAAAAGTGACTGATTTTAAAATCTATAAGTGCTGTGTGATTATAGACTAAAATCCTGTTAATGTTACTATAGAACTCAGCTTTTTCAAAGGTACAGTTTTTTCGGTTAGTTTCACAGGGGGGGAAAACCTGAAATGTTTTCTGGGAAAGGCAGGAATGGCAGCCCTTTCAGTAGAAGCCACTGAAAATTATTCAAAAAATAGGATTTTTAGAAGGTATCAAGTATTTCCAGCAGGAATGGAGCAAGAAGGATGCATAATATCAGAGGGGAGCATGTCTCCATGCTCCCAACAGCAATCTGATTTACCTTAATGTTTCATGGATTATGGCATTTATCCTGTTCTCAACTTTCAGTGGCAAACCTTGTGATTTACACCCCTGGTTTGAACTCTCCCAGGTAACACTGGGACATTTTCAAGGAGGAAGCTTCATGCTCTTGTTTTGTTGAATAAAGAGCTGCGTGAACACAGCAAGGGCCCAGAGACAACTCCAGGTGGGATTCTCAGAGGCTCCCTGCAAGGCACAGCTCACGACAGCAAGGTGCTCAGCCCTCACCCCAGGCCTGGGGCGCTGGAAAAGCAAAGCCAATCCAAGTTTTGTTTCACTTTTTTTAGAATACAGGAACAGGCAGGTTACAGATTAAAAAGAAAGGCTTTCTACCCTAAAAATAAAGGTGTTTCTTTCTGTGAACTTGGGCAGTTTCTGAGGACCATGGGAGCACCATATGTTAGTTAGAGGATATTTATTCAGTTATGCTTCCTGCTGAATGGGACCAAAAGAAAAACAACACGGGGCATATAAGTACATATAAGTAAATTATCATTTCAATTTCCTTATCTTCTGCTTATTTTCTTTTGAGGTATCAACAGAACTGACCAGTCTTTTGGTCTGGTTACGTTAGGGCTGTCATGGCTGCACTGTAACACGTGGTTACGACCACACCAAACAAGGTTAGGCACAAATTTGGGAAGTCCAGCATGCATGACTTGATAACCTACATTATTTATGAAATCTTTTCCTAGGCAGGAATTCCAAAATGTCTCTGGCAGTGTAGTGCCTGTAGTGCCACATTCTGAGCACACACAGTAATGCACAAACACTCCATTTGAACAGGAACTAATCCTTGCAAAGATCCTGCCCTCTATGCTTGTTAATTCTGTTCCTTGAAGCGATTTCTTGCTAATGCAGCACACCTTTAGTGACAATCCATGGCTTAAGCTGTGTAGCTCAGTGGTTTTAAACTTGTGAAGATGTGCACTAATCCTCTCTGTGCTCTGCTGCACTGGCTGCAGAGCATTGGTTCTGTTCAAAAACTGAATTTGTGTTTGCTGGGTGTGCCTGGGACAAGGCTGCTCTGCAGTCAGAGCGTGGTGCCTGTTCCCAGCCAGAGGGGTGAACACACCTCTGCAAATTCTGGGGGGCAGCCACGGTTTGGGGAACTCTCTGAAGAGCATTCCCTCATTAAACCTTCCTAACTGAACCTTGAGGACCCATGGTTTGCAACAGTTTTCAGTCTTGCCATTTGATTACAGAAAATGGGGGTAAGACAGGGAGGAACAGCCGGGGCAAGGGGAAAGGCTCTCTCTGTAATAAAAATTCTTTCCAAACTGTAGAAAACATTAACAAGCAGCCAGTATGATGGAGTATCATTAATTCCCTACAATTTAAAATGAAATTATGAGAAGACAGGACATCTCTTGCAGACTGAGAGAAGGATTTGCATGCAAGAGTGTCTCTTCCCTGCTGCTGCCTTCAAGCTTCCCTTCAGTCATTCTCAGGCTACTGAAGAGACAATCTCATCATCATCTGAGACCTATTGCTACAATACCTACAACTTCTAGAACCTGAAAAGACTAAAGAAATGACAGACTCTGTTTCCAGTATAGCCGGGTTTTTTCCCATATATTGCCCAGTGGTTTTTATTCTCAGCGCAGCATTTGCTAAAAAAAATCCATCACAGTGTAGGTGCCAATTATTTGTCATTTGTAAGGCAGAGCTTGTGGGTAAGTATATGATGGCCTAATTCCTAATACTGCATTCAACACATGTGATTTATTACTAAGGGGGGCAGTTCATTTATGCAGTTCATTTATGCAGTTATATTTTAACTCTTCTACCCAGTGACCAGAGATGGGACACGAGGGAATGGCAGGAAGCTGTATCAGGGGAGATTTAGGTCACACATTAGGAAAGAGTCTTCACCCAAGGGGTGGTTGGGCTGGCAAGCTCCAGAGAAGTGGTCACAGCACCAGCCTGACAGAGTTGCAGGAGTGTTGAGACAATGCTCTGAGGCACAGGGTGTGACTCCTGGGGCTGTTCCGTGCAGGGGACAGGAGTTGGACTCCATGATCCTTGTGGGTCCCTTCCAAATCAGGATATTCTAGGATTCTCTGATTTTTCATTGGCATCTGAATTAAATTCCTAAAACAGTTCTGTAATAATTCATTTGCCCATAAAGTTCTTGATAAAAATTGGATAAAAGTTTTTAAAATGTTCATTCAGGATGATTGAGTCTGGAATGGAAACTTTTGTATTTGGTAGTGGCAGTGAATACTCGCAGAGTAAGTTCCTAGTCACCACGTGGAGCCCTGGAGCTGAATACAGACTTTGCCACAGCTGGCAATATTGAAGGATGCCAGAATACACAGTTAAAACAACAGATGTCTGATGGGCTTCTTTGTGGTCAGGGAAAACCTGACTGATTCAACAATGCTGCCTTCTTCTAAAGGCTGGTGACCAATTCAGGAAAAAAAACAACCTATCGAAATTTGTGAGAGTGACAAATTCCCAAAAGATGGCTTCAGTCATCTTTTAATCAAATAACACCTCTAAATGGTTTATGAAACGCTGGTCCCCTCAGAGCTGCAGCACAAGAGAGAATGTCACAGCTGCCAATGCCAGCACCTCGGATGTTGGAAGTTGCTCTTCTCAATGGGAAGGGCAAGTGAAAACTTTGCTTCCTGGTTTCCTGGTTAGAGGTATCAAGCTCCAGCTGATCCCTGGGAAAATGTCAAAGATCAGTTATTTTCCTGTAATGTTAAGGGCAGGTGTTAGCCAAGAGAAATTTCTCTTGGATGTGCTGACGCCCCTTTACCCTTGCAGGACTTCTCACAGCATCCCAAGCAGCACTTTGATCCTCCCACCCAAGTGAGTCAGTGACAGAGTTTGTTGCAGCAGGTTTGCTTCCAAGTGGGAGCTATCAAGAGGCACAGAAGAGTCTGAGTCATAGCAGCCACCTCGATATTATCCCAGCCTTTATTAGCTTTTCAGCCACCGTGAAACACTGATCTTCAGAATGGGAAAGGTGATAGGGTTAAAAGCTGGTTATTCCTAACAAATGGCCCATAATGTCAGCCTTTTCCCTTTTTGGCTGCACCTCTTAAACAGCAGCACAAGGAAAGGACCTGCTTTTGAATGACTGCACGTGTTTGGTTTTTAATTTGCATGAGCTGTGAGCTAAAGCAGAGATGCCTCTCTCGAGCAAGGGTCAAGTGACCTCTAGAATTCCTTCCTGACACAATATTTCTCTAGAGCTGTGTGCCAGCAATGCTTTCTGTCCTGCTGAGGTCCCTGCTAACCCATGAAGTGACATAAAGTGACTGCACAGGCTCTGGTCAGAGCAGCAGCTGCCTCAGAGCCAAACCTGTGCTGGGGGCTCTCTCCAGGGATTTTCCCTCTCCTCCTATGCCATCCACCACCCATCAGCTTTTGGTGACTGACAGAGAAGGAACCAGCTTGGGAAAGATGAGAAGTTATTGCACAAAGCTAAGTAAGCAGGATAAACACATTCCACAAAAGCTACATTTCCCTTCCCTATAAAACCTGGAACCAGGCCTTGAAATTCCTCATTTCAAGGATCAGGTAATTTTGGGGTCATGTTTTCAGTCAAGAATGAAATATTAGGTTACAGGAAGCAGCTCTGTGAAAGCAGAAATTTACTGCTCAGTCAAAAAAATGCAAATCAAATCAAATAAATAGTTTAATACAATTATTCCTTTGCTATTTTTTTAATTAAAGAGCTGGATTTCCCTTTTTTTTAAAAAAAAAGGTGATACTTTGTAACTGCAAACAGGGTTTGCAAATTTTCTAGTGCTTTTCTGGAGCCCTGATGCCATCAACACAGGAATGGGTTGCAAATTATCAGGATAAGTCTACTTAAAGGAGCTTGTCTGTGTGAGGCACAGGAAGTTGTTGTTGTTATAATTGATCAACAACTAACAGAAACCCTTCCTCTGCTTCTGGTGGAGACTGTCCCATTGCCATAGATGCTTCAGACCTGTCACACCTGAGTTCATCCAAACTTAAGAGTTGCACAAAGCTTTGTCCTGCCCAAACCATTTTTTAGTTTTTTCCTGTGAATGTCTCTGTGGGTTTCTTCCTGCAGACCAGAAGGAAAGGCAAAGACATTCCTGAAACAGGCAAATCAAAACATAAAATAGAACAAAGGTTTTCCAGTCCTCACAGGGCACCTCATCATTTAAATGTGTGTCATCTCCAAGGACTGAGAGCTAGAATCCATAACCTCATTTACCCTGGAGTACTTTGGTGGTCTAGCAGCAGAGTGACTTGAATTTTGTATGCACATGGATGGCTGTTTGTTTCAGATATGGTTCAGAATGAGAACTGCTTTTACTGTAGGTCCCCAAAGGTGTATTTTTAGCTTTTAATCCTGCTAGGAACAGAAAAATTGTTATTATGCTTCACATTGTCTTTCTTTTCTTGGAACAGGATAACGTGGATCTTGGTGACCTTATGTTTTCGCTCTGCTACCTTCCAACAGCTGGTAGACTAACCATCACAATAATAAAGGCAAGGAATTTAAAGGCAATGGATATCACAGGAGCATCAGGTAGGAATGACTTTAATGCCCAACATGGATTTCTGTCTCATTTCCCTCCCAAGACACAGAATTCAAAACTGTTGAATCCCAGAATGGTTTTAGAGAGGAGGGCAGTTATACTGTGAGCTCTGCTTGAGTGCAGGAGTTGATGAGAAATAAATACTACACTTTAGTTTGCTTAGCTGCAAGCAACAGTTTAAAATAAGCTGCCCTCTTGAAAAGACTGCAAGCTTATTATTTCCAGTGCCACTGTAATTCAGAGTCAAACAAGCTGGCCAAAATGCATTCCCAGAGCTGGGAATTTGTTTGTGCAGCAGACTGTTACAGCTGTGACACAGAGGCAGACTGGCCCTCTCTGACAGTCCCCAAGAGCCACTGAGCCAGTTCTGCTCTTGCTGGCATGTGGAGAAAGCAGTGATCATCTCAGAATCCTTTCAGCCACCCTTTCAAAACCCCACAGTAAAAATTATAAACTTAAATAAGATTTCATAGCTGACTTTTAAATACTAGCAGGGAGTTGTGGAGCTCTCAGAAAGGAGCTACAAAGAAATAGCTTTCTTTTTTGCCACCTTCAGGAGTCTAAAAATAATTAGAATTCTCTTGAGAAATACAAGCCACTAATTGTTACCCTTTGAATTGTATTTAACCATACATCAGTAAATCCCGTTGTGAAAAACATTGTCATCTTCTGTCTGTCCTACAAATCTAACAAGTAATTAGGCTGCTATAAATGGGCTGATACACAGGCTGTTGTATAAAATAGTCATGTATCACACGCTTCAGTGGATATTTTAATACCCTTTGAGAAGCTGGTACACAACAAAGAGCTTCTTGAACCTAAAAAGTTCATTATAAGCAGTCAGCGAGGTAAAGCTTTCAAAACTGCACTGCCTCCCGTGCATTCCATGGTAACAGAGAAGCTCAAATTCCAGTCAGAAGAGATTAATCCTGCAAGCAGGTATGGGCACACAAGAAGTCTCCCTTCACTTTCCATTTGCATTTGCCAAAAATCAACATTGCTCTTATGACCCACACAGATCCCTACGTGAAGGTTTCTTTAATGTGTGAAGGAAGGCGGCTAAAGAAAAGGAAAACCTCCACCAAGAGGAACACCCTAAATCCCGTTTACAATGAAGCCATAGTCTTTGACGTCCCTCCAGAAAACATTGACCAAATTAACTTGTGGATAGCTGTTATGGATTATGACCGGTGAGATGCCTGTAGCTGTCAAATGTTGGCTGATAAAGTCTTGCACGCTCGATTTGCACCCAGAAAGAAAGTTATTCTTGCTAGAAGCCTCCTTTTATTTTATTTTATTTTTTGTTTTGCCAGGCAGAATTTCCTTACTAGATGTAAAAATACAGATTTGCATCCATAGCTGACATCAGGAAGCTGCATGTGTGCTTAGCAGAACTGAGGTGACTGGGTGTTTAATGGGAGAGGCCAGGCCCTGATGTTCTGTTTGTGCATTCATGCTAAGCCTTTACACACACATTTATGAAGCAGTGTCTCAGAGCCTGCTTGCCTTTGCAGCTAATTAAGAACTTTCTGTGTGCTACAGGGGGGGAAATACCAAATTGCTCTGAGCAGTGGGGATCACAAAGAGCAAACCTCCGTTATTTCCTAGCGCGTTGTGTCGTCCAGGCAAGAGCTAGTCCTAAAAACCCACGGCTGATGTTTCTGATGAAATATGCAAACAGTGTGGTTCCCAAGGCAGAATTTTAAGAAAAAAATATTATGGACCATTTTCACAGTGTAGGTCACAATGAGGTCATTGGAGTTTGTCAAGTAGGCAACGATGCAGAGAGTCTAGGTCGCGACCACTGGAACGAAATGCTCTCGTACCCTCGGAAGCCCATCGCTCACTGGCATCCTCTCGTGGAGGTAAGGCTCTGATTCATTGCTTCCCCCCTGCAGGAGGGGTGAACATTCTCCCACACGGCCCTAGAAGCTGGACAAAATGTTATGAGCAAGCCCAAGGTCAGCGCGCGCGCAGTAAATCCTAGAGAAGGGTTTGGAAAGGCTTTAACATTGAAATGTAACACTCAGGTTAAGTCTGCTCCTTGCAATTTTAGGGAGAGAGAAGGTTATTGTTGTCTATAATATAGAGCCATGAAAACACCACCAAACGTTGCACAGTTGAGGGATTGGTTTTCCCTTTTGAATAAGATCTTGGGTAACTTTCATTGTTAATTGATATAAAGAAATGGCCCTTGTTTACAGAACAATCAAGACCTATTTTTTTTTTATATGCAACAGCCTAATTTGACTTCTTTTCTTGTAACAATATATCATCCATGGCACTAGAACATCTCAAAGGATGCCTAACTGCACTGAAAAAAAAAATGTTTGTGTCTCTGGAGATCTGAGGCACTGATAAGAAGCGATAAGACCAGAAAAGCTTTTCAAGGTTCCTATGGTTTTTTTTGTTTTGTTTTGTTTTGTTTTTTGTCTTTAGGGCCCTATTCAGCAGGAATGTTATGCAGGTCTTCTGCGCTTGGATGGCTGCCGAAGAGGCTTCCTCACCCTTTTAACCTATTCAGCAGAAATTTGGCATTCCTGTTGAACTCTTTCTTACCCATATCCTCAGGGGCTATTCCACAGAGTCCAGTGGGGTAAAGATGTCCTTTTAATCCATCTGTCTAATCCTCTCCCCAATACAGGGAACACTAATCCTGATCCATGAGACACAGAAATTCATCAAAGATCGAACTAAATTGCTTCCTAAATTTACCCTGACTTACTCCCATTGTTGCTCTCACTGGCTGAGTCAGGCAGCACTCCCAGTCAAAGGGAAGCACCTTATTTATGCACAGCCCCAGAGTTATCCTCAGTGCTGAAAGACAGGAAAGAGCACAGTACCCACACGAAGCCAGGAATGATGCTGTGGGCACTACGACTTGGAGGCAGGCAGTTCCCAGACCCCCTGAGCTCACTTTCTGCACCAGAGGGCAGCTGTGTTACCACAGTGCCACTGAAGATTTCCCTCCTTGGTCATGAGCACTGGCCCTAGGCAGTTCCAGAAAAGATTGTCAGGCATTATGAAGACGCTGCAAGCTGGGAGGAATCCCACAGTCTTGTCCTGTGTCCATAAGGAATTGTATTTCCCGGTGCCTGGGCACCACAGCAGCACAGCTGGAGCAGGGAGAGCCCACAGGCTGTGTGGCAGGAGGAAGGCTCGAAGCCCTCTCAGCACAGCTGCTGCCAGCAGTGGGGCAGCTCTGCCCAGCTGTTTGTGCCCCCAGAGCCAGGGTAGATGCTGGCTGAAGGGCCATGCTCAAAATGCTGCCCTGGGCATCTGGGAGCTCTCAGCTGGAGCCAAGTGTTGATAGGAATGTCCTGGCACAGCACATGAGGTGTAGTGCAAGGGTTGCTATCACCCAGAGCACAAATATCTCTTAGCAGAAGTTGTCTACATCCTTATATCCAACCTGTCTTCCCTCTTTGATAAATTTCATTGCAGCCAGAGCCCACAATTAGGTTTTGACAGCTCTTCCCTTTTCACAGGCATCCTGTTCTTTTCATACATGCCTGGCTAACTTCTTTAGATTTCATTACTGTGGATTGCTTTTCATGTCACTGAAAGCTAAACAGAGACATATTTTTTTTTTCCTTCCCAGGAATCAAGTGGGGGAGGGTGTCCAGCGCATCCAGGCTGTGCAGAGAAATATATACACAGCATATCATTTTGGTTCCTGAATCAGGATTAGACTCAGCGAGAGCTTCTGGAACCTCTGTGGCCACAGCCATAGGACCCTGAATATTTGCTGAATAGGACCCTCAGTCTTCTACTGTGTGAAGAGCTATTGGTTTCAAGTAGCGTGATGTTATCCACTCGTAGCATTAATTCTCCAGCTGACACTACTGCTGCTGATAGATTCTTTGTATGGTCGTAAGCATTACCCAAATTCAAGTCATCATTTCTGTTCAGTAGAATAACCCAGGCTTCACAAGCAAAATGATAGCAGTGTAAACCAGCACATATGGGAAGCAGCAACAAATATTGTCCTCGTATTTGCAAAAAAGGTGCAGTATTGTGAATGGTTAGCTTTCTAAGTATTTTTTTTTTTTCAAGAATGATTGCCATCAGATATTTATTTTTTTGATGACAAGTTGCGTCCTCAGTGTCAGCTGGTGCCTCCTTTCACCTGACATGAAAACAAATTAATACGGCTCCTCGCAGAAATCCTTCAGATCCGAAAAAACTGTAAAAAAAGTTCTGCTGGGTGAGAACAAGATGCATATGGTATTTGTAATGACAGCATGTTCCCTGAGAAAGGAGATAGCCATCTGTATAACATGGAGGTTGTTAGTCCTCAACCTTTGAGCTGATGATTTTCCAGTCGACGTTTCTGAGTCGTGTCCACGGCCCTGCAAACTGTTGGAAGCGTGTCCCAGGTGGCAATGCTGGATCATACAAACAAGCACACACACCCTGTGTCGTTGGAAATGCTGTTCCGAGTACATAGTGCCTGTGAAGAATTCCTTTATTATTTGTGGTAGAATTAGCAGGGCTGTTTTACATGATGGTATGTTGTAAACTCTGACAAATTCTGACCATTAAAAGAAAATGAATCAAAGCACTGCATTCTGTCACGTAATGAAATTTGTGCCCCAAAGTAGGAGACCCTGGGATAAATTTTTCACCACTTACTTGGCCACACATGGAGTTGTCTCATCCTCCAGTATTTTCTACAGAGAACTTGACTCGCGTATTTACCTGGGAATTTTTTGTTTAAAAGATGCAAAGGCAAAGTATGGATGTTTTATACAATACAGCTGTCTGGTATGTGCTTACAGAGAGAGAAAAAAACTCCTTCAATAGAGTGCAGATAAGTTGATGTGCACACACGTTGCTTCACATCCTGTATGTGATGAATGTTCACCAAGCGTTTTGGATCTGCAGCTCTGCAGACACAAATATGCATGCACAGATTGAAGAAATATCTAGAATCTTGGGCTCAAGTCAAAACTGGAAAGTTAGTTTTATAACCTATCAGTGAGGATCTTCCACAAAATCAGAATTACTCATGGGTAAAGAATATCTTGGAACTTGCAGGAGATCTTGGATCTGCTGTAAATGTATGCTGCAGGTATAAATCCAAATTCCTGTAAGCACAGCGGTTTTCAAAAATCTCTTGCCATGCTGTGGAGAGTACAGCTGCCACAGGCAAGGGTATACCTGGCAAACTAAACAGCACTTCCAAACCTGCACAAGCACAATTTCAGGAAGGCAACCACTGGGCGTTTCCAAAAGAATGAAAACGACATTGCCATGGCAAAACTGTTTCACTGCACCTTCAGCTTTCTATCAGTGGTACATGACCCTGTGCGCATCTGCTCATGCATGAGCCTCCCCTCGGGCAGAATCCTCTGCTCTTTGCCCAGGCTCTTCTCCCAGGAGTCACCAAGGGGAGATGGGCCTGAGCAAAGGAGGAGGAGCTCTTCCTTTGGAGCAGAGTTCTCTGAATTCCCGGACAAATCGTTGGGCATCGCGCCCCTGCCTGGAATGCAGAGCAGTGGGAATGCTTCCCATGGCAATGGTACCTGCAGAAACTCATGGGGAGGGGAAAACACCTTCACACAGTCAGTCTGTGCCCATGGGAAAGTGCAGGAGCCTTTCTAGGATTTTCCCCCAGCAGCTCAAAGGGACATAGCTGAAAAGTGGTGTCATTATAACTGCCAGTGGGTTGCAGCTCTTTTATTTTATTGCCATGCTCAGTTTATTTAATGCTCAAGGGTCTGGCGTCAAAAGAGTTATTTTGAATGGAGTTCTACTAAAACAGGGAAAGAAATCTCAGTGACAGTGAGTGTTTAGAGTGCAATCCAGCGGACTTCAAAGGCTTAGAGATGAGGAAAAACCCCCTAAATTTATTTAATTCTCTGAATTTTTGCTCATGACTTGCAAACTGTTACTCAGGCTGTGGCATTACTATGTGCTTTTTACAAATATCTGCCTTATCATAGTAGTGCATCTGTGGAATGATAGACCTTTTCTAAATTTGGATACTTCACGTTTATATTCCACTTAACCAGTGATATTCCCTAGACTCAAAATACTTTTGTGTTCTGGTTCTGGTTGGCCAGCAGACTGCTGCTGTCTTCGGGCTGTATTACAATAATACCACAGCCTGATGGAAGGACCAGAGGACAGATAATTCTACTACAAACTCAACTGGAAATCCAGGGAAAGCTGTGGTCCCAACGCTGCTCAGTCTTTCTTTTCTGAACTATGATTCTCAGTGGTAAATTTGCAGCAGACTCCCAAGAATGATTTCAAAGCTGAAACCCTCATTTGTTTTCTTATTTGCTGTGAATGCATTATCACACTGGATGTCAAGCATCGTAACTCTAAAACAGAAGAGAAAATCTCTTAGAAATGCATCTCAGCAAGATTTTAATCCCATTTTGCTCTTTAAAAACATGCTAATAAATTGTTACTTTTAGTTCTGCTGAACAAACCTCCGTGTCAGGTGTTGCTGTGTGGGAAAGCAGTGAGGGGCAATGGGAAAACCTTCCCATGCTGCTGACAGTGAGGCCAAGTCCCATGGACAGTGGCCTGGTGCTGCCGTGGCAAAACGCTCACAGAGCAACTCCTGTGCAGCTGAGTGCTCAAATATTTCTTCATCTGCTTCCACTGAAATCACCAGGCATTAAAAGCATTGCTGTTTTCTTTTATTTCACTTTTCCCTGCAAATAGCCCAGGCAGTGGATAAGCAAACATTCATCTCAATCTGGGGAAGCGGGGACTGCCAGAAGAAAAAACCAATATGTAGCATAAAAGACCCAGTGTTAAAATTGTTCTTACCGGCCATTGCATAAAACACAAAAGCAGCACGTGTGAGACACTTGTTACACAAAGATCCAATTTAACTGCTGGGAGGGGAACTCCTGGGTCAAATCAAAATGAAACAACAGCAAAGGGCAATGCAAAAGAATGAAAAAAAAAATAGAGGTTATTTTAGTCCACCCTTCTCAGCTTGAGGGGATGGTTGTTGAGGGGGCTTTTGAGGGGTTGTTTTTATTCTTTGTTTTGGTTTGGTTTAGTTTGGTTTCATGTGTTTAAAACACCAAGCATGGTGTGTATCTATATTAACATGAGAACCCAAAGCCAGAGCCACAAAAGAGATATTGATTTACATGCCTATCACCTAGCAACATTTGAGCACTGAGGGGACGTGTCTGCAACTGAAATAAAAAATAGATGAAAACTCTTTTGGTTTAAAAGTAATACACAACAAACAGGGACCAGGAAATTCAGTTGAAAACTCTGTTTGACCCAGCTAGAAATCCATCTGAAATGACTTTGCTGTTAATACATTTTGTTTGAACAGAAAGAAGTGAAAAAAGTGCATCAGGTGCCTCCATCTAAAAGTGTCATCGATTAAATGCTTTTTTCCCTTTAGAACAGTGCGTTGCCAAATGATTACATCTCAGTATCAAGAGAGAAAAGGGTTTCTTATCTAGTAGGGAGAAAAAAAGCATGCAGAGAAAGCAATCCACAATAGTGTAGAATTCAACAGAAGTCCCCTGTGCTGTGAAAAAGGGCAGCAGGGCAGACTTTGGTGCCAGCATCCCCTTGAACCTTGCTTCAATTTGTGCCACCCCAATGCAGCCCTGTGCCGGGTGCCAGCCGCATTCCAGCAGCACCGCAGCACCCAAGGCTGGGCAGTTCCAGGATCTGTGTTTCCAGTTCTGTTCTGCTGCAGTGGGTTGGGCAAGGAAGCCCAGCTGGAAGTTCTCCAGGGCGCTGCAGTTCTCCAGGAGCACATCCATGTCCTTGGGGGTGCACGAAGGGCAGCAAAGGTGGCACTGGCCGAGCGAAGGCAGCGTGGCGTGGAGGGGAAGGTGAGGGGAGGGCTTGTAAACATCTGGGCTCTTCATTTGTTCATTTGTTCTGTCTGGGCTCTTTGGTTCCTCCTCCTTTTTGCTCAAACTTTGTAGAACAGAGGTGTTTTCCTCGGCTGCATGCTGGCCAGCTGCCATCCCCAGTACCTGTCGCAAAGGTGCGTGAAGAGAGGTGTGTTGTTTCGGTAAACTTTTGGTTTTGATAACACATGAACATTGTACTATACTTTATTATTTCTTGTTCAGTAAATAGTCCTGGTACTCTATGTTTCATGTCTAATTTTGGAGAGTAGGGCCATACCTGTATCGAGGCTCTCTCAGTTAGGTGGGCATTTTGTTTGTTTAGTAGAAATAATGCATGATTCCTTTCGCGGTGATGGTTTGAGGGACAAGAAATTTCCTTATTTTGTAATATGTATTACAATCTTCTAAACACGAGTTAAAATGTACTGTGATTTATTTATATAAATCTAGTCTGAACAAATCAGTTTTGATCTTAATAAAAACTGTAAGAAATTGTGCAATTGTAATTTATTACTATTTTGTATTTAATAAATATTAAAGTTCAATTCATTATTCAGAAAGCCAGCAAACACTTTGGAAACGTTTTTGCTCAATTTTTCCCCCAGGATAATGGGTATTGATAAAATACATGAGGCCAGAGAGAAAAAAGCTTTTAACTTTACAGCACTCGCAGATAATTTAGGAGTTTGGATACTGAAACCTCCTTGTGCTTCATCCCATGTTGACAGGTATCGTGGCAGAAAGATTATTTGACATATCAGTGGTGAATCCCATCTATGTTTCATATTAAGAAGGAAATCAAGATGCTACAGAAGTGCTTCTATCAAGTGACATTGTGTTAAATTACCAAAATTAGTATTTAGCATGGCATGCTGGCAAAATTAGCAATCCTCCTGTCAACACCTGACATGTAGCTCCAGGAAATTCCAAGAGGTCCTGTGGCAGAGAGCAGAAATAAATGGAGAAGATCAAAAATATATCTGGTATGACCACACAAACTGCCCCCAAAAAGGCAACACTCTTGTCCTTTTTCCTTCTCTTCTACACCAACTGAACTTACATAGCCATCAGCAAGAGTCCTACACGTGCACGACTTCTAATTAAGTGAAAGCCTCTGTGTCTTTGGGGATAAGCTCAGTCTCTCCTCATTTGGAAGATCCGGCCTGTTTGCACACACCACATGAATAAAGGGCTGCTGGCATGTGATGTAAGGCACAGAACAACATCTCATTCCACTGAGAAATTACTTCAGTTCCACTCTCTTCTCGGGAATATTTGATATCACGGACGCACAGAAAAGAAATGAGAACAGGCCTGTAGTTTTGAAGTTGATACTGTCCTTAATGAGAGGGATTTTTACTGCACTTAATATAAAACACCTTTAGGCCCTGGGTAGACTCCTGTTTTTCCATGGGTGTGCTGGGGTACTGGGAGATGGAAGATTGGCAAGGGGCACAGCTGTAGGCATTTTGTGAATGCAGTGCTGATTATCCCTCTCTGTCCCAGAAGCCACTGTAAAATACACCTCAGCAGATGAGGCGCATGAACTTCAAAATTGTTTTTAATGGCTTGCAGTAATACTGGTTTGCATGTCTCTATTTCTTTGTTAATAGAAATTAACAAAGCAAAAGCCTCTCCCTCTGTCAAAGCAGGCCCACACATCTCTCCTTTCGAGACACTTTCCCAGCAGAACCATCCTTTAAGTCTTTATACGTAGCCTACAGACTTGGGAAAAAACCACAAAAAAAGGGACAGCGATTGCAGCAGCCTGCTAATGACTGCAAGGCAAAGTCTGGAAATCCTCTCTGGAAAAGCCTGATCAATAGCAAGGCATCCCACATCCAAAGGTAAAACTGTCAACAAAAATATTTTTGATGGAGAAACTATTCTTAGTATTAACAACAAATTCCATACTGAGCCTTTATTTTGTAATTTTCAATCTAGCAGGGAAAATCCTGCTTCAAGAATGCTACTGCAATCCTATCGTTTATATCCTGGTAACTGACACATAAAGAGTTTTAAAACAATATATTAAATAGAGTTCAGCTACATTAGGTCTCCCAAAATATAATATAGTTTTAATAACCATCTTTTTCAAAATGCAAGAGTTTGGACCCTTTCCAATACAGTTTGCTTTCTATTAAAAAAAAATCATTCCCAACATAAAATAGTGTTTGAAAAACATTTGAAGAACAATCACATAGCTTAGAGAAAATTCCAAACTCATCGATCAGTTTTTGTGTTTTAGTGAAACTCAAGCCCAAATATTTGCTGCTCTGTGGAAATACCTCTTCCATCTGCCAGAAAACAACCTTTGATACTGGTATTTCCTCACTTCAGAACCTCGGCTCTCCAAACATGTTGGCATTTTCCTTTCAGTTAAATGGGTTTAATGTAAACCATGATTCAGGAAAAGAACAGTAAGTCCTCAGAACATCTTTTGTAAGTCTGGCCCTGAATCAATCAGAAATACAGATTTGGACAATAAATAAAGCAAGTCTTGCCAATCTTAGCTGGAGCTAAGATTTTCTGTCAGATTTCCCCAAATTAATTCATTTCTTGTATCTTTTCCCAGTTGTTTGTAAGTGCCCCAAGACTTCTTCCCTTTCTACACTACTTAAACTACTTGAAAAGTTAAAGTGAGTTGAAACAGAAGGAGCAATTTCTAATATGACATTATTTATTCTTATTACTATTATTTGGGTTTTTCTACTTCTGATATCTGCCTTTTTGCCTCCTCCTGTCCTCAAAATCTTTCTCTCACCCTCCTCCCCTCAGTGATTTCTTCTGGACAGATGAGTTCAGTTGTTCTCATTCTTCACATGTAAGTTTTCCCAGTGAGCCCAGGAACAGCAGACAAGGCTGGTAATGAGCTGTTCCAACCTCTACTCACATTTCATCTGCCACTCACCTCACAGCAATAACATTTTCATTACAAAGGTGTGTATTTTCTCTTCAGGTAACAGTCCAAAATTGTGGGGACAATAAGGGCTGCCTGCAGAATGTGAGGACATGATGGAATTAAGTTGCCAGTTTTCAATTTAACGAGTTAATAGTAATGGCCAGGCCTGAAACGCTTTTAAGGAATGCTGCAAAATCCAAGGTCACAGCAAATCCCAAAATCAATAGCTACTCATGTCTGCTCCTAAAGACATCAAACATTTGGTGTCTTCAGGTGTTTGAATAAGTACCTTAATAAAATGTTTGAGGCCATAACACAGCCTGAGATGTCAGAACATTCTGACACCTGTCTGATGTAATGTTCAGCCACACAGAGAGCAAACAGACAAGTGAGACAGCTTTGTTTATAAAAGGAGTTACCAGAGGATTCAGGGGAACAGACACAGCTATCCAGCTGTCCAAATAACAACAATTAATTGAGAAATATCTCTTGGAAGTGTTATTTAAACCAAAGGCGGAGCAAACTCCAATGTTGCCGTCCTTAAGAGAAAGGATCTCTGAAGAAAGGAGATTTGCATTTACAGCTCTGTATTAATTTCCTTTCTCCTCTGGCACCTGCTGTGAACTGTTTCAAGGAGGGTAATTACTTGTGAGACAGGCAAAAAAAACCCCAAAAACAGAGCTGTAAATCATTATTCGTTTGGCTGCTGAGTAAATCCCACATTTCAGGGTTTCAGAGGAGTCAGCAGCAATTCAAGGCACGGGGAATGCAAAACATCCTGTACCCAGTACTGAGGGCTCCTGGCTCCTCTCAGAAGGGAAACACCTCATGTTTCTCAGAGCATGATGGCATTCTCTTGTTCCCAAGCTGCATCATTTCTCTCGTCCAGACTCTCCTGCTAGAGGAATGGCTCTCATAGTTTGCTGGCAAGCCTCAGTTTCTGTCAGTGGGTTCTGACTGCACAGCAAGGTGCTGGAAGGATGCAGGGAGCTGCTCCTCTGGGTGCCTGAGCTCCCACCAGGGTCAAACCTCCAAGTCAGGAAACATTTCATCCCTTCTTTTCTTTCTTTTTTGTATCTGCAAATAAAACCTGAACTTGCTGAGGCAGAAGGTTCAATGCAAAACATTAAAAAAAAAATAATTCTACCCAAGCCACTCATGCCCCGTGACAGTGACCCCAGATAGAGTTTATTAATAATATCTACACCACTCCTATAGCCATTCATGTGTGATACCACATCAGCTCAGTGTAATTCACCTTTCTGCCTCAAGTGCTCCAGCAGTGGTTTTGTGTTTGTTTTGAATTTCCTAGTAAGTGCTGCAGACTGTGCCTAAAATAGGATCTGGTTTGTAATTACTGTCTGGAACCTAAATTACAAAAAACCTGTTGCTCCATGAAAAGATATAATTATTGAAAGGTTCTTTTATGTATGGTTTGTCTGCATGCTCAACCATCAATTAAATCATTACCATCTAATCCTGCTCATAAATAGAATTGCACAGATTCCCAAATTCCTGAACCTACAAAAATTTGTTTCCAAGTGAAAAATTAGCACGTTTATTGAATAACTAAAGAAAAGCAGAATTCCTCTGTGGAGATTGGAGCTCCAAGCAGAGCCTTTTCTTTCTTTTCTTCATGGAGGGCTGTACAATTACCAAGTTGTTAATTGTGGGGTAAAATCAAGTCTGGTTTATCCACTGCAGGTATGTGGGATAAAAGCTAGTTGATCCCAAACCTACTTTGTGGTTACCAATCCACATCTGCCATCACAACTTCAGTCTGGCAGCACAGCCTTTTTGCTCCAGAATTTTGCCCAGACGTCCCAGTTTTGACCTTTATTAATATAATTTTAATTTTTTTTCCTGCAACCAGACACTTGTAAAACTTCTGAGCTTTCTTCATTCTGATCTGCTTACCAAAGGAACAGGACAGCGGAGAGGGGTGCTTAAACACGCATTTTTGTGCTGCCCAGGGCTGTGTGTCAGGCAAAATAAAAGAGCTGGTGTGAATTTCAAGAGCTTAAAAAAAAAATAAAAAGATGCTTAGTGTCCTCTTGATCTCCTTCCACCTACTGACACAATTCCTGTGCCAAGTGTGACAGCTCTGAACCAGGGTTTTGCCAGGGATGCTCTGCAGGGAAGAAGAACTGAGTGTTCCCTTTTGGGGATCCTGTGGAGAGAACCAGCAGAGTGAGTGCAGGAGGAGCTCATCCTTCCCTGATGGATCCTTCCTACCACCATCAGTGCCTTGAAGCTGATGACTGAGACCCCGATTTTCCAGTGTTTTCCCTTGTGCTGCAATGCCCTAAGCACAGATCACCTCTGACACAAAGACTGCTTTTCCTCCCAGGTAAAGATTTCTTCATCCCTCTGCTGATGGCTGTGCTTATGTCACAGGAATTCAGAGTAAAGGCAGGTGTGGATGTAAAGGAATTCCCCATCTCCCCATCCCCAGCAGGGCTGAGGGCTTTGCAGCATTTCCTTTGATCAGTCTTTGGCTATAAATCACAGCCTGGGTAATCCTATAAACAAACCCTCCTTCATGTGGTATGTTTTTAATTATGTGGGTGATAAACACGTTTTCCAGCACCCTGGTGTTGTGAGTGGTGGGCATCACTCCTGATTATGCAGAGGACACTGAACAAACCCAGCCAAGGAAAATGACCTTTTCCTATCATGAGTCCTGACTTCACTCATGGTGTCTCTGGAAAAAGCCCTGTAGTGGCTTTAGAAAGATAAAGGCTTGGGGTTTACTGAACTGGATGGATGAATTCCAGTCACTTCAGACAGAAGGATGAAATCTGATATGAGTATTTTGCCTTCAGTCCTTGACATTTCCTTCTGCACTGCCTACTCTGGCCATTCCTCTTCTGTGCCTTGGTTTGTGTTCTGGAAATAAAAGAATTTCCCTTAAGCCAACAAAATTAAAAACACAGGACATATCCTGGGAAATGCTAAGAAAAGAACAGTGTAGATCTGTTTTTCATCTCCAAAATAATCTTACTTCATACATCCTTTTACAAATAATTTCCTCCTTCCTCTGCCTTCCTGTAACTCCTTTGGCTGCACCTACATAAAAGTTTTTCCCTGGGTATTTATATTTTTGATTAGAAGTGTATTTCTCCTTCAGACACATAGAATTTATTCAAAATGTGTCCAGCTAATCATATCTTCTCTAGAAAAATTAATTTCAAAGGATCAGCCTTTTATTTCATCTTCTCAGCAGGAAGCATCGGGGCCCTTGTTCCTGCCTAATGCATCAGGAAATGTCCCCCAGAATGTCACATTTGCAGGGTGAATTTTGCAAGAAAATGTGAATATTCATACAAATGGGCTGGGTTTGAAGCTCTAAGCCTCAAACATAACCAGGGAAATGAAGATCAAGGAGAGGTCACTTCCAAGTGGCACAGCCCTGAGTCTGCTTCTAGCACTTCCTACCCCTGAAACTGGACCTAAGATGCAACTCAAGATTAGGTTTAGTTCCAAGCCTATCCATGAAAGCTTCTAGGTATTTATACTGAGGTCAGACCCTGTGCTGCTTCACAGGCATCCACAATTTCAGCTGGAATCCCATCCCACGGTTTTGTTTCTGTCAAGATGGTGAAGTGGACAGGGTGCCAGTAATGGCAGAGAAAGTCAAGAGTATTTGGGTGAGAGTTTATTTTATAACGAACTTCAAAAAACATTATTTTTGCCTTATTAGTCTAAATTATTCCTGAAACATATTCAGAGAAAATGGAGGTATTTCCAAGAGCCCATCATTATATTTTCCCAATTGTCAAAAAGGCACTGTAAAATTTCAAAAACCATTTGAAAAGGGAGCCTTTACATAACATGATAAGTACCATTTAAGAAGTTACGATCTTCAAAATTTTGTACAAGTAAAATTATCTAAATTACTGGCAATGTCAAAGAACAGCAATGAAAAAAATCCTAAAAATACTTGGAAACTTATCAAACTAAATACAGGGATTTTTTTAAAAGAATTTTTGTCATTTTGTAATATTTCCTGCATAAGCTGTTATTATTTGAGCAGGACCTGCCAGTGTACAGTCAGGAACAACCAGGACTGGTTCCTCTCTCTTTTATTTCCAAGCAGACATCTGGTCAGCCAAAGTTCAGGGCTTTTTCTGTATTTTGTTCAATATCTTTTTAATATAAAATATGACTGGGTGTCCAGGTCTTCTTCAGACATTGATTCTCCACTGATTCAGTTTTGCTAAGTTGCTAAAATCCCTGTCACCTCACAAAAGATTCCTTTTGCAAATCTCACAGAAATATATCAACAGCACTGAAAGATTCAAAACTTTGGATTTGGGCACCTAAATTCCATCCAAATGCTTCTGCCACACCTTTAAATGCATTCTGGTTTTCAGTGGCACAAAACATCACCATTTTTTTCATCAGTGTACAATCATCAGCAGCATCAATATTCAGAATTTTTCCTTACAAACGAGGTAGGACCAAGAGACTGGGTGAGCAACTCAGCTTTCACTTAGTTTCTGAGGAAGTGTCTGGAAAAATCAGAATGTTCAGGATGAGAGAGTAAATGAACTCATCCACATCAGTGATGTTTAGACTTTGAGAGATTTTCCACGTGGCCTTCACGTGATTTATGATGTGTGAATTTGTGACTTCTAATAAATTTCACCTTTTCTGTTGGTGTATTTATAATTCTCTGCAGTTTTGGGTCTGGTGGAGCTCACAGAGCAGATTCCCTGGTGCACTCAGGCAGGGCTGTAACCTTGGCACAGCCACCACTCTGAAACAGCAAGAATCAGAGCCCTTCTTTTAAAACTTCAAATGGATCCAAAAATTTAATTTTCGGAGACCTTCTGGCCATCTGCTGAGAAACCACAGAGTGCTGCTGACTCCATCTAATCCCTGAGGGAAGTTGTCCAAGAGGTTTTCTGGAAGGGCGTTAGTTTAGACTAACCTGGACTAGTCCAGACTAACCTGGAGTGCCTGCCTTTCAAACTCCCTAATTGCAGCAAACAATTCCTGCTACAGCTTTACATTGTGGTTTAAGCAGAGTTTGCAAGGCACAGTCCTTCCTTTTGCTCATCTAACACAGAAAGGCACTAGTGCAGTCCCTCAGTGACTCATTAAAAATATTTTAATCAAGATCTAGTGCACTTTCCATGCAAAGAATGACTGCATGATGCTGTCTCATTAACAAAACAAAACAAAATCAAAGGCCAACAACAAAACCCCAAATTTAAAATAAAAATATGTTTTAAATAGGCTCCAAATTCTTGAAAGAATATTTAATTCAGGCACAAACAGCTTTCTAGGCTGTTCTTGTGTTTAATAACGCTGCTGGGAACATTGCCAATGACTACAATGAGGAAAAAATAATACCTGGTTTAATATATGCTTCAGCTTATAAAATAATAACTCAACAGGTTGCTTAACATGGTTTTGCTTAAACTGTTCATTTCTTTTCATACCTAAAACACAAGGACCAGAACACATAGAAAATTAACAAAAGATTCCAGTGCTTCTTTTTGTTCAGCATTAAAAAACTAAATCCTCATTTAAGGATATCATTAACTTGTGCAAATCATCCTTTTTGAGGGGGGATAGGTTACAGTCACAGATGTCAGAAAAGAATGACTGGATGGTAGCAAAGTGTTCATGGTGTCTGTCAGGTCCATTATGAACCACAGGGAATTTCTGCCAACTCACATTTTTAACCTTTCAACACCTCTGTCAGAATAATAGAGTCTTATCATTTCTAGAATTAAAGAATTATAGAATTACAGTATTTATAGAAATAAAGGATTATAGAATTATGGAATTATTATGGAATTACAGAATTGTAGAATGGTTTGTGTTGGAAGGGGCCTGAAAGATCAACCCCCAGGTGAGGAGGCTGAGAATTTTCTCAGTAAGAATTCCTTTTAAAGCAAAATTAACAGGTTTTACTGATCCAGCAGGCTTCTATTTTTGGTGCTTATCTGGGAATACATTTAGGGAAAGAGACAAAGATAATTTACAGCAAGAGCTTAGAGCAGGTCCCCTTGTGACATCAGGATGGAGACACTCAAGGTTACTCATTACTTCTGAAAATCTTGTCCCATCTAAGTGCAACAGATTCAGGAGCATGATGGCAAACAGCTTCCATTGCTCCAGACATTTAAAATCTATTTATGTCTATATCAGATGTAAACAGCATTTATTTGATGCGTTTCCCAGTTATTCAAGAGATCACGAGTAAAAATATCAAAGTGTTGAGCCTCTGCAACACATTCCATAATAAATACACCCCCAGCTTTTAGCCTTGCTTGTTCTTACCAGGCTTTCCTCTTAAGGGATTTTATTTTGTTCCAGTGTACTTCCTCCTCACATCAAATTCAGAGTGGTCTTCCACTTATCTTATCTTTTCTACCTTGCTGCCAGTCCTTTTGAGTCTGAACAGCATTATCAGAGAAGTAATCAGTGTTCTGCTGAAACCAGAGGGATTCAAGGGATACTCTGAAACCACATTACTCAGAAGCTCCTGCCTGCCATTTGGGATAAACGTCTGTGTTTGAGGAAAGAATATATCATGTAATTCGTGCCCATGATCCTTCATTATATGGAGAAAGTTGTGCTTGAAACCACGCCTGGGAAAGCCAAGCAGCGAGAGGGCCATGAAGAAAAAGAGCAGACAACAGCAAGAGAGAGGGAGAGGAGAGGAAAAAATGTGATGGGAAGAAATGAGACAGGACTGGAATTAAAGGCAATGATGTAGAAAAAAATCCTGACAGCTTTAATGGGTTGTCAAAGAAGATCTGCAAAGGCTCAGCAACAAATGAAACAAAAAAAGCAGAGCCATATAAATACACATAAAAATGAAAATGGAGTGCAGTGTCTCATCTGTTATTTCAGGATGCTCGAAATTAAACTACTCTAATAAACTAAAACTGATGTTTGTGAGATGCTGCTTTAGTTTGTGGCATATACAGGCTGTACTTGTTCTAAAGATTCACCTGCATCAAAATCTCTAGGCTGTTTTTCCTGGAAAATCCCCTCAGCTTCCATGGTCTCTGATGCTAAAAAAACATAATGTTAGGGCTTCCATTATCTTTGACTCAATCAAATTGATTATTTCCTTGCTTTAACAAGACTGTATGCAATTAATGTGTGTGCATGTGAGTGGCTTCCTCCTGGGCTGGTGAACAGGAGGAACAAGTTTTCTGGTTATTCTCAGTTAAATCAGTGTACCCAGAACAGCAAAGGAGAACATTTCAGAAGTGAAAAGTGCAAATCAGGCACTGGGGACTCTGCTGTGGCCCCTAAACCCTGAGCTGCACCAGGATGTTGTGGCACCTTCAAAGGAATGTGGGATCAATTGGCTCTCCGCTTCATCTCCAGGCACATCAGGAGAAATATGCTTGTTTCTTTACCAAAAAGGAGAATGAAAAATATCAGCTTTTATGGGCCTGTGTGGCACAGAAGAAACAAGCCCAAGTAGGTTTAAATTAGCAGATCATATTTGTGACCAGTGAAAATAAAACCAATCTTTCCTTACCTTTCTAGAGAAACATAGCTTTAAAAACACATGATCAAATAAAGTTTAAATGGGAAATAATGTCATGCACTAAATGACTGATGCCACCTAAAAATCTTTCACTATTAGCCCTGTATGTATATTTGTACTCACACACACACATAATATTGAGAATAAGTGTACTAGAGAAGCTTTTTTTCCACAGCAATTGTCACCCATGGAAAGTGCCAAAAATACAACCATAAAAAGCAATCTGTTTCTGTGATTTCTGTGTTTCTTTTCCTGTCATTTTTTTCAATGAATGTCTTTTTATGGAAACCAGATTTTTTTTTTTTTTTCCTTATGGGTTCATCTATTCCTGCAGCTCCTTTGCTGTCTTTAGTTGCAATCTCTGGAACTTCTGTTCCACCTATGAATTGTGTGGGAGAGTGGCAGGAATATTGAAGCTCCTTCAGGGCTTCTGTTTCCAAGCTAAGACCCACATGTTGCCACATAATTTTCACATTTCTTCCATAAAATTCCTCTTAAACCTAACATTAACAAGTCTCTTTAAGGCTATTTGTCAAATAGTGGAAATCATAGGAATTAGCTTATCATATTAGTACCTGGACAAAAGGAATGGGAAACTAATAAAGTGATGGAGGAAAGAAAATGTAACCCTTTGTATTCTTCATTTTCCTGTGGCCATCTTTCACAACTCTCCCACAATTACTGCCTCAAAGTTTTGTGCTGTTTGTTTGCAATCCGCAGAAGTTTTTGCTTAGAAAAAAGGGTTCTATTCCTTCTTATTATAATTCTGATTTTTTCAGTATCACTAACTCAAATCCCTTCAATTCATATTTTCAATATACCATAGTTCAGTATTTGTCAATGACCATTCCTCCTCGTTCCTTGCATAGCTATGTTTTAATTGGTGCCTAAACTCTTAATTTGAAAAATCCTAACCTGCTACAAATATTACTCAAGAAAGAGAGATTTCCATCAGCTACTCAACTTCCTTTTGTTGCAGGTTAAGCCTAGAGGGCTCAGCACAGTGTAAGACCCAAGCTTGAAATGCTGATGTCAACCTGGTTGAGTTTCTGGGACTGGATTTTCACCAAAGGAGTTAAAATATCTGCTGGGAGAGGATTATGCATTCTGGAATGCTTCTTATTTTCACTTCTTTTTTAAATTAAAAAAAAAAAAATTTATTTCTTTGATTTTGGAAACAACCTCTATGATAGAAGGGATAAGCCCCAGCATTTCTGTAGATGTAGAACCCTTTAGGGTCACTAAAAATGCCTAAAGTGGATATGACTATGAAATCTGAAAGCAGATTCTCTGTTATGATCTTGCACTTTTGTTATCTTGCATCAGAGAGCAGCCAGATTTTTCCTACCACGTTTTCTGCCTGCAGACATGAGTCTTTAGGAGGTGTCAGGGGTTACTTATCCAACAAATAGTGTGCAACTCCCCTGTTCTCTTTGGGCTTCTTTGGGAGCTCCAAAAACTCCTACAGCAGATCCTACTTTATTTTTTTAATAAAAAACCCAAAAGCCTTAGCTCTGAATGCTCCTGATCTAAAGGAAGATGTCGGAGGTGGAGATGTCAAACATGAGAAATATCTTCTGTAACAATGAACAAATCACAATTAGATTAAAAAGGTTTCAAGCAGGGACTGTGACTGTGTAATTGCAATATTCCTGGAAAGTTAAAGCTCATCTCTTAACATTAAATAGATACCACCAATGCTGTAGCTCTTAGGTTTTGGAAAAATGCAATTATGAAAGGGATGCAGCTACTCTCCAGCAGCTTCTTGCTTAGAACTGCTGGTGGGAAAAACAAACCCAAAGAAGACTAGACCAAACACATTTTAATCCAATGCTTCTCTCTCCTGCTAACAACGAGCTGGTGTTCAGTATCATGGCAATGCACAGATTTATGGCTGTGCTTTTTGTGCAGGTGAAGAACATGAGCAGGTTGTTTACCTGCTTGGATGGAAGCAGCTGAGTGCCTGGGTCAGCTGGCACAAAATGCATGTCAAAATCTGCTTTCTAATATTTCCTCTAGCACAGGAGACTGAAAGTTCTTCTCAGTACAAGCTAGAACAGGTGCCATGGATAAATTAATTATTACCCTTGCACAGTTGGGGCAGGGGTGTTTGTATATTTTCCATTAAAATCTATTATAAATTCTTTACAGATGTGGTCATTACTAGGTAATTATTCTGGAGCAGCAATTTATACTCTCCAAACTGTCTGGGAACTGCTTTCTCTATGTTAGGTTGTTGAAGCATGTAATTTTTGGTGAAGGTCACACAGCACTTTTGCTGATTGAAGCTCAATTGAAACAGTGGGAAATACTCTTAAAAATATTCCTCACTGATGCATCCAAACAACAGCAGTTTGGTCAGCACCATTCTGGGATCATGTTCCTCAAGGAGAGGGGGAAGAACTGGAATGGGACACTGAAAGGACAGGCTCCAATTCCATAAAGCATCTGAACCAATCCTTGCTTTAAAGCCTGGAGTTTTATGTGGAGTTTCATGCACACAAACTCAAATGTTCGTAGGGGAAAAAAACTCCAGGTGCTCACCTCCTGGATATGCCAGCCTGAACACCAGAGAGAGAAGGCTCCTATTCCCTCCTAGAAACTTGGGGTCCCTTTCCAGTGTGTCTGACCCAGCTCTGCACCACTTTGTGCCAGCAGCCAGGTGCCAGCCACAAGGTAGGGATGAAAAAATCAAAAAGGATCTGGGTTCATTGTGCTCACTTTTGGTGTTGATGCCAATCCCTGCCACAGCTCTGGTGCCTCTGCTAAATTAACATGAAATTTGTCCTCACAGGAAGGGCAGTTCGAATGGAAATGCTGAATTTTCTCTGCAATAATGCAAGAAAATGAGCCATCTATTTTTTTAATTTTTTGGTCATTATCAAGTAAACTTTTAGCAACACAAAGCTAAAATGTAATGACCCCTTCTGAAAGTTGTGGGGTGCCACTTTGTGGAATATTTTCTGGGTTATTTGTTGGGGTTTTTATGGGGGTGGTTAATAAGTGAGAGATGGTATTTTTGATTGGACTTACATGTTTGTTATTTTTTAATTATATTGTATTTTTATAGACTGCCAGCTGTTTAGTACACTAAGTTAATAAACTAAAATTGGAGCCTTAGGGTTCTTTGTATAAGGTTTTTTTAAGTGTAAATGACTTAATTATAAAATGTTAATTAATTTATTTTTATTTTTAATTTCATAACTATATTTGTGTTTTGTATTTTGGACTTTTTTACATAATTATTTAAACTTATGAAGTAGAAGGTGAAAAAGCAAGGATGAGACTACATCTGAAATTTTTTATTTTGTTACATATATATTAGTATATATTAAAACTTTAAAAGTCTGAATTTTCTACTATGTGATATTACACATTTCTATTTAAACTATAGGCTTACAGTTTTAGTTTTATTACTCAATTTTGGAAGCTTTTTCTGTGGCTTCAGGTTAAATACAATGTACTCTTGTGGGTCAGTGTCTGACAACACAGAAAGTCTGAAATTTTCTGTGCCTAGGGTTCCAAGATGCTTGATGAAGAAAATGAAGTCAGGATCAGAAAACACAACTCAAATACCCACACTAAGGGCAATACTGGAAAAGGAAAAGCTGCTGACTATTAAAATCCTCCAGGATTATGTTTTCCCTATACCTGCCAATATGTGAAGCATGAGGCACAAACACTTTTCTAAATAAAAAAGTAAGGAGTGGTTGCCATGGAGACATCATGTGCTCCCTTGGGGCTTGAGGAAACACAATTAGCCCACAGGATGGTTTTCAAACGCTTCAGTTTGAACCTTTTGGAGTTTCAGCAATGCAGTGATCTGGTGAAAAAACTCTTCATGCTGTCTGCAATTTCTTCAGCCAATACATATTACTGTATGTCCAAAAGTAATGATTATGGAGGAATAGCTCTCATTGGAATATTTCAAATTGAATTTACAGAAAGGGAAATCTTCAGCTTTGACTTTTTATCGCTAAAGAACACCATCAGTTAGTGCAGAAATTTCTGGTTTATTCCCTTCAAACTGTTCTGCTTTTGCAACAAATTTTCTTGCACCGTAAATGGGTTTGAAAAAAGACATCTGCTTTTATTTAAACTTTCAGTGAAGGAAACAGTGATTTCTCTTGGCTATTATCCCAAGTCAGCTCTCATTAGAAAAGAGTAATCAACGAGTTGTGGAGAGGAGTTGTGTTTCATCAGACAAACACTCTGCTTCTGATTTGACACTTCCCTCTGCTTGATTATACAGGCTGAAGCTGAATTCTGAATTTCTGAAGCCTTCTATGCCTTCTAACTGTGCACCTTGACTTGCTTTAGGGGGTGAAGGGAAATAATTCTGCTAAGTTTTTAACCTCCATCCCTGTGTTGAGGTGTGGCCCTAATGGCACGTGGTTATTATCAGGAAGGTCTTGGGGAAGAGTCTGCGCTTCCAAACAGGAACCCCAAGGGATTCATCACTCAGGCTCAAAGCTGTTAGGTGCTTTTAACACTCCAGATGAGATGAGCTGTGCCTGATCTTCAGATCTACCAAAAGCCTTTGTATTTCTGATCATTTTACACCTTCCTTTAATCGTCTGAGCCTGCCTCTCACAGGAAGCCAATTAGCTTCAGTACACCTTTGCATATAAATAAAAGAAACCCCTATTTCTCAATAGCTTTTCACTGTAATGGCAACTCTACCTCATTTTCTTTTCTTTAAAAAAGGCTAGTGGGTCATATTGCTCTGATTTGAATGCACAAAGAACAGGTCTCCAGAGATCATTCTAATTGGGACAAATTCAGATAAACCTTCTATTTGTGCACCGCAAACATTTTTACATAACAAAATGTTTTGAGTTCCTTGCAGAAAAACAGCCCTGATTTTACCACAATTAATTATGAAATGCAAATAGAATCTCAGAAGATGATTAGCAATGGCTCCATGCAATTGTTTGTTTGGCACTGAGGATTATTAGAAAACCAGAAAAGAATGCACCACATGCATGAGTGCTACTTAATGATCAAATATCCTGTCCTTGCTGCTGGGACTGACCCACTTCTGCACCCCAAATAGCCCTGAAGTGCAGCTTTCAGTGTGTTTAAAAGTCTGAATTCAAAATCTGCAATATAAACATTATTCTATTTACTAGCAGGAGCTGCAGAGAGTTTCAGTGTGGTACCAAATAGGCAACAAGCAGCTCAGGAATGAAGAAAAATAGAGATTTATGAAAAATTCAGTGAAGAGTAAAAACATGCAGCTTTATGGTCACTGCTTTCTTCTTGCCTATCCATATCAGGCTCATGCAGAAAGTCAGAGACCAAATATTTTCCTCTTTGAAAGGAAAGATCTGATCAAAAAAATTTTCTCAATGGAAGCCAAGTGCCTGGACACCAGAGATTTAAACCAGAATATTCACCATCAATAGGGGCATCACATTCCTTGAAGCAGAATTCGTGGAAGTTATTAAACAGAGCAGCTGGGACAGAACTGTGACTTTAATATTGTGAGCAGCAGTTTGGATACTCCCTTAAACGGATGTGTCATCTCATCTCCACAGACACATGTTCCAGGATAAATTATACCCAATATTTTAAAACACACATTTTCATCTCTTAGCAGTTAGGCAGGAGAGCTATCTTCCACCTTAGTCTATTGAACTTCTTTTGTTTTACTCTATAGGTTAGTTCAATTTTTAAAATGTATAATTAAAAATCTTTTACGCCTTTGTAATTCGCTGCCATTTGAAGATGTTCTTCATAAAACCAGAAAACTTTCATTTTAGAATGTGAACTAAAAGGCAATTTTAAGTCCTTTTTAAGATCTAATAAGTTTCTAAGTATCTAATAAGTTTTCAGACCCAGTCATCAATGAAACCAGCAGAGATGAAGAGTGTCAGATAATTTAAAAGTGCATTTAAGGTATTCATATCTTATTTTCATGTGTCTAAGCCTATTAAATCATTGATCCCAGATTTACAGCTGTGAAATTCTGAAAAGGCAGTTTGTGAGTCCAAACAGAAAACAGTGTGCAAAGAAAATAGTGTGCAAATATAGAAAGCAAGCATTAAACATTTCACAAAACAACTGCCTGATCGAAGTGAAACATAACCCAAAACCTGTAAATTCTAGCAGGAATCGATTTTTGAGCATATCCCAGTCCTTACAATATGGTAATAGTAACCAAATAAATAACATTCCTTTTTCACCTAAGACTGCCCATCACCTATAGAATGTACTCCTTGCCAATAAATCAAGTGCACAGCACTTCTTGACTTTTTAATGATTCTTAACTTCCTCTTTTGTTGGGATCATACCACATTTTGCTCACAGGACCTAAATTTCATGGATTTTTGAGTCATGAGTGGCAGGAAAACCTGTTTGATGTATAAGCACAAAAATAATAAAAATAATAATTTCATCAAAGAATAGACAGAGTGGAGAGGCAAGAATTCAGTTTTTTCCTCTTTTACGGACTGGGTAATAACCACTGATCTCGAGCAACATGTCTTTACTAAGCAAAATATCACACAGCACAGAAGGCCTACAAGTAATTAATTCTGCCATCCCTCAGGCCTCTGGCTGTCCTGCAAAGCTGCAGGCACACAGTTAATTCCTTTACCCCAACACTTCATCCCAGAATCTGAACCAGAAGCACTAATAATGGTGTGAACAAACTGCAAAACAAGAGTGGGTTCAAACACTCCTTCGGTTTCACTTATTCCGACATTTTCAGGAGAGTGAAAGCTGAGAGTAGATTTTAGAGCAGAACAAGCTGTAGCTCTGAGTGACAGTCTTTAGAATTGGAAATAAAATCTCATTCTCTCATAAAAGGTAGCTGCTTTTTAACTGCCACCAAAGAAAGTTTAAAAACAGACAAACCTATTGACTCTGCACTCAAAAAACCCAAATGATAGCTCTCCTGTGAAATAACTCTAACCACCTCCAGCCCTTCATTCCTTTTTTCTTTTTTTACTCCTTTTGGCTTATTTGTTTCCATGGTCTGAGTTTTGCTAAACACCTCAGAGAGGCAGCTTCTTCCAGAGAAAAATCACTGCCTAAACCTCGTGGATTACACTGTGAAAGTCTGAAATTATGAACTTTGCCACATGGCAAAATCTCCTCGCAGCACAGCAAATGCACAAACTGCAAAAGTCAGAAAAAAAAGTGCAACAGGGTAGGAATCCTGTGGTTTTCATTTTTCTCTTGAAACGTGTGCTGGTGGTGCAGTGATAACCATTAGAACTCTCCTGAAAATGGATTTTGTATTCTAAAGAGTGAAGGCATCTCAGCCATTGCACCTAAGACTGATTTGCCAGCTCAGAGCTTTCTGCACACACAAGTTGCAGCTCTAGGAAATACTTCAGTGTATTTTGTTGAAATATTCTGCTTTGAATAAAATGCATGGGAGAAAACTGAGATCTGAGCCACCTCTTCTATGTAATGTCAAGGTACTTCATTTCAGTAATACTCTGGCTGTCTTCTGAGAGAAGCAAACAGGCTTGACTTTATTTTGCTTCTGTTGTATTTTTATATAAAATATTGTAATGATATATTCTGAACATTTGCTGACTGCAAGAGAACCATGTAATCATCATAGGTTGCTGTCCTCTAAAGAGTGTTATCTGGTATAAAACACAAAATACTCGTGTGAGAGAGAACCAGGTGCAGGAGAGAGGGAGTTTTGTGCTTTTCCAGTGTCTGTTGACCTTGAAGTGATGTTAATTGTAGTTCTATACAAGCACTGAAGGAATCAGCAAAGGCCCGGGAGTCATGGTGAAAAAACTCTCATTTTTCCATACTAAGGTGCATTTTGAGGAATCACCAGGGATTTCATCCACAGCATCCTTTACTGTTTCCAGCACAAACCTTCCTTCTGCACCCAGTCCAGCCAGACAGCAAGGCACAGTTTTGCTTGGTGAGGGGGCAAAGCTGTGTGGGTTCAACACCTGCAGAGAGCTGCCAGAGCTGCCTGAGAGATGGGATCCTGCCAGCTCAGAGTAATCCCCAGAGGATACAACCCTGGCAGGGCAAATCTCACAGCAGCTGTTTCTCACCCTCCCAGTACAGCAAGAATTTGAGAGCAGGGTGAAGTATTTGGAGCCAGGATCACAGCAAACACTGCCAGCTCTTCCCAGATCAGTCCTTTGGAGGCTGTGGCCGAGGATAACTTGAATTCCAGCTCATGCCAACCAGGTGCTGCTGCTGCTGCTTTTAGTCTTCAAGAAGAGTTCTGGGCTATCCTTAGAAAATGTAACCCAGATAATCTCAAAGCCCACTTCCTTTTCTTCCAGATGCAATCTAAGCTTCAGATTAGTGCCTACAAGCACGATTAGGCCTTTCTAGCTCAACACAAATTCCTTTGTGCTTCTTTATGCTTCCCTCGTGGGTTTGGTTGCCATTCTTCCTGTGGGATTGTGCAGCGCTATGGAAATCTGCTCCTCAAGGAGTAATTCAGCCCTACCAACCTCTTCACACTGCTAAATGAAAAAGTTTCAGTCCTTCACCTGCAATTTAGCCACATCCATGCTATTTAAAAAGAGAGGAGATCTCTGCCCCTTCTATGTCAGTATTTTTATGCTGTAATCGCTGCTGATATTTTAGACATTAATCTCTCCCATGCTGTTGGAATGTGAAAGAAAAGCACAGCTCTCCTCAACTGTCTGTGCAGAAAATATTAACATTATTACCCTCCACACACTCATTTCTCTTTCAAACAAGTGACGGCGAGGCTTTATCTTCATACTGCAATATTATTCATACTCCAGTTATTTGATTCAATTTAATGTAAAATCATTTTAGACTTGGATACTGAGATTCAATGTGAAGCTGAATTACCATTTTCTTTAGCTAAAGAGTGAAGCATGACTGCTTTGAAGCAGAAGCCTTCTCCCATGCCAGGGCCATGGTTCTAGGAGAAGACATGACATTACTTTCTCTCCTAAAAATGGATTTCTTCACTTAGTTACAAATTGATTTGAATACTTTTTTTTTTTCCCTTAAGTCAAACGCCCTCTTTCAAAACTAAAACACATAGAATCTTCATCCAGTAACTTTTGTACCCCAAAGAACATGAACAAGGTCTTATGAGTAATGAAATGGCCTAAAGCAGCCTGATAAAGGATGCATGAAAAATTCATTGCTTCCCTCAAATACATTGCAAATTTTATTTGTCTCTACAGCTCTTTCACAGAGCAAATGTATTCCCCACAGTGATTTTTTTCTTTTTCCCCATCAGACGTTATCAATTGCATTTTAAGTGCCTCATGTAATGGATTTTCCATCATTTTCCATGAGAAGATGCTTCACAGTCTAATAGCTGAAGATCCAGAAAACACAATCCAACTTTAGAATGCTTTTTACTCGGTGCCTGCTCCTATAACCTAGTAATTATCTTTTTCCTGAAATTTAATCCTTGAGTGAACTTCCAGCTGGCCTCAGTCCTGTTAGAGGCTTGAAACAAAGCTTTACAAAGGTGACAGGAGATGACAGGCAACATATTTCTTTCCACAGAGAAATATTGTATGAATTATTAATCTGACCCAGAAAAGATCATAATCAAAGACTAGCAGGGGCCCCTTGAGCACTGTTAGTGCATAATTCCACCCTCTGAACCTTGAAAGCGTAGGGGATTCATAGAGGAAGGAGAAGAGCAATAAAGCCAAAGTGTGTGTCACTGGTAGAAAGCTTAAAGGAGTGTGGTAACACCTACTATGGTGTTATTTATATATGTGGATGTATTTTCAATCATTCCCCTATTACCATTTCTTAAAAAAAAAAAAAAAAGAAAAAGAAAAAGAAAAGGGGGGTGATACAGTCATTTAAAAACTCTAACAGGCAATTCCATACTTTTGAGGAATAGGAAACATAAAGTGCACCAGCAGAATGAAAAATTTATTTCTTAATTGCAGTCTTTCCCTCAGTATGAACAAGGTTTCACAGCCACCTCAAAGAGAGACATAAAGTGGATTTTAGCTTTATTCAGCACTGAACACATTAACACTGAGGACATCCTCAGTGGTGGAAACTTCCATATCATGGCTTTGAGTGAGTGAAAAATTAAGAGAGGAAATAACCAAAGATTTTAGCTCAAACATGTTCAGCAGCAAAGTTTCCTCTACATCTGTCTGCTACAAAAATGAAAAGCTGATAGGAGTTGTATTCCTCCTGCTGCTGGGAAAAAAAAATAGAAAAGTTGGTTTTGATTACTATTTTTATGAAATAATCAGAGAAATTAGTTAAAGTAATCCTGAGTTTCAGCTCTTCTTAGCACAGCAGGTCCTGCTAACACAGGACAATGAAAAATGTATGAAGTTCTAGTGATCAGGTGTGCAGGTAAGTAAAAGCAAAGGGAGAATTCTGGGTCCTGCAATGCTTGACAGGTTTTCAGAACATTTTGAAATGAAATATTTCATCAGCTGCCTAAATGCAAGACAGAACCTCTGCAGCTTGGGTGGATAGAAGCAAACAGAACAAACAATAAAGAAGGTTTCTATCTACTTCCCTCTTGCTGCTGTCACACCTGACCTGGATCAGTTTGCAGCAGGGCTGAGGATGCCTTGCAGGGCATTTGCTCAAAGCACACTCGAGTTGCCAGCTGCCTGCTCACCCGCACAGGGAACACCCAGCAGCACGGAAAAGGCTGGGAAAACTCCAGCCAAAGGAACGTGTTTGCTCCACATCTCATCTGACAGAGCCATGTAAGGCCAAGCTCTTATCCCAGCAGGCCTGAGGTCTACAAAACTGTGGAAAGCTCTAACGAAATGCAGAGCCTCTGCTGGTTTCTCCTGCTCCCATGGGGCACACAGCTCCTCCAGGACCCCAGGCAGGCTCAGTCTGATGTACATTATTATTGTTTGCACTACAGATGCAGCAGGAATGATTTACAGTGTGTATTTGTGTATGCCCTGATGTTTAAAAATCAGCTTCTCATCTGATTAATTTATCACCGTGCCCAGCCATGCGCTCCCTCCCAACGAGATCTCCAAAAGCAGATTTTGCTCTGTAAGTTCAGCAACAAAAGGCAGGGTTGGGTGTGAACAAGCCTGGAGCCCTCATTACCTCAATTAGAAAGGTCTTATGAGCCCCTAAGTGAATAAAACACAAACCAGAGACAACTTCAGAGCAGACAGAAGTTTTGAGCCTGCTAAGTCTTGGACCCTTCAGTTCAATTTGCAACAATATGAAATTTTCTTTGTGTGTGTGTCTAAATCATCCCCCTATTTCATATGGTTTGGATCTGGGATGTTATCAGAGGGTGTACTTAGATAATCCTTATAACAAGGATTTTCTTGTAATTTTTTATTTGTGTTATTTTAATTATTAGTTTAATTAGTTGATAATTTCAATAATAATTTATTTATATTAATAAAATACATTAATATTGCATAACTTCATTCTTAATTGCAATTCATTAATTGTCATTTTTATTTTATTTGTATTACAATGCTTTCTGAGCACCTCATGACCCTTTATAGGGTCATTTTCTAAGTGCTGGTCATGGTCCAACCATCCCAAAAGTGTCAGGATACAGTCAGATCACTCTGAGAACACGGGTGACCAAATTTTTTATTCAGCTGGCACAAAAAGAACCCATTTGAAATCTCATAAGATTCATTTGAGAATTTTAATTTCATTGTGATATTTATGTCTGACACAGAAGTCTCTGCCTGGCAGGCAGAGAAAGCCAGCCTAGCCAAGACACCTGAACATTCCTGGCACAGTCCCTGTGAATATTTCCCTTCCCAGGCCCTGCCCAGCCTCTTTTCCTGACGGCCTCTGCTGTTTAACCAGAGTAAAAACCAGTTTGCTATTTCTAAATGATGAAAATTGCATTTGGAGCTCCACTCCCAGGCACTGATTTCCCAAATACGAGGCTTCTGAAAGAGTTTTTTGTGGCACTAACTCTCAGCCATGTTAAGAGATTTATTCCTCCCCAGGATCTTTCTGATATAAAGGGAATTTATTTTTAAAGGAATCCATAAATTATGTACAGACAGAGTCAACACAGCAACAAATTCAAATCAAACATTCAGAGGCACCTTCCTGTCAGATGTTTTGGAATTTTAATATAACTTTCACTTCTAGCACATTTTGAGAGGGGCAACAAACACCAAGCCAAAAAATCATTGCTATTGATTGCAACAGGTTCAATATTTTAAAGCTGAATATCCCAGCTTTACCTTTATAGCCTCCAAAACATTGAGAGGCCATAGGAATTCCAGTGATTACATAAAGCAGTCTTCAAATCTGGAAAATTAAAATCATCTGGGCACTCGTGCCTGGAGTATCTGATATAAATTCCAAGTGAGTGCAAGACGAATTCCGGAGGAATTGGCTGTGTTGGCTTCATTATTTAACCCTCAGCACTTTTGGAGGGTGCCTTATTATTTCAGAGATGACTTTTCTCAGTCCCTCAGGTTTGGCTCACTGCAGCTGCTCCTGCAGCCCTGGTGGAGCTCAGCCCACGTCTGGGAGAGGGCTGGGAGCTCCAGCTGCCTCAGGCCAGGCTGATGAACAAAAACCTCAGAGTTCTCTGGAGGTGCCCAGGCTCAGACTCCCCAGGGACCGTCTGTCACACCTCCTAATCACAGCTGCCACCTTCCATCTGATCTCAGGAAGGTCTCTAAAAGCCACTATTTGTGACCTTTTCTGCAAAATATTCAGAAACCACATTGAGCCCCAGACCTACCTGTCAGGTTATTCCCAACATGTAGGAATAACCAGGCCAACCCCCTGAGCTCTTCTTGTGTTCTGTTTTATGAATGAAGCAGAGGAACTTCCTTTCAGTCTTCAGGGATTGTTTATTGTATCTTATCATAAGTTCTGAGCCATGGATGGTGCAGGCTCTGCTCTCTCACAAACACGAGGCTGTTCTGCCCTCAAGTAGACAAAATGTCCCCTTAGACACAAACCAAACAATCCAATTATTTAACACTACGTGTTCTAAATGTGTATTGTTATTGCTGTGCTGCCAATAACTGGTTATCAATCTGTTCACATAAGTGGCACTGCACAAACTCTGCCCAATGACACTGTGCTCTTAACACTGCAGAAAATGGAGTGAGGGAAGGAGAAGAAGGGAAACTGAGGCAATGCCCACAATCCTCCATCTTGACCCCTCACTTACACCCATAGTATATAAAACCTGAAGAATACATTTTCACTAAGCAATTACTACTAATTACACTACTATCTATTTCACACTTGGGTTGTTTCCAACTCCTCAGAAAGCTTTGGGAGCTTTCTCCATGGACGGAAGTTGAAAGGAGCTTTCCTGAGGGTCAGGAGTGCTCAGGACAGGCAGAGAAATATTCCCTCCATCCTGGGTTCCCACACCTTCCTTCCCACACTCAATTCCAAATTCAATTTCCCTTAGTTTTGCCCCAGATGGACACCTGCAGAAGCATAGCTGCTCCCAAGCTTTTTCCTCCTTTTGGGAGGATAAAAGGCTCACATTCTCTCACTATCACTTTCAGTGATCAGCTGATTGATTTTTAGGAACAGCTCCCCTAACAGCAATCTGCTATCCATCTCTTCTAGGCCATCTGAGAAACCCAGCGTGCTGAACAGCCCCATCATTTAATTACCTGTTTTCTGCAGCACAGAGCCAGGCTCAGGCAGAGGCAATCCCACTGCTCTCTTTCCTCTGGCCACCCTCCCAAAATAAAACCTGATCAGTTTTTGAGTGCTTGCAGCAGCACCCCAGCCCTTGTATCCATTCCCCCAGAAGACCTGACGTGGCCAGAGCAGTTTGTCAGTGATGCCAACCTCCACACTTTTTGTCACTTTTTGTCACATTTTTGTCACATTTTTGTCACAGGTTGCTGCTAAGCCAGCGTGAAGTTCTCAGCCATTGACATAAAATTTGCCAGCCTGCACCTTCTCTTTGTGAGATAATGGCACAAGAAATGTGTGCAGCATCTCGGAGCCCTGCAGTCAGGGATGCAGGTGAATGTTGGGGGAAGTCAGCTGGAAAAGTGGTTTTGAGGTTAAAAGCCCATGGAAGAAGCTCGTTAGCTTGCAGTTTTTGTTTCTCTCAATCATCTTGTTCTTTGGTTTTCTCTGTTTTGTCACCAGAACAGAGATAAGAGCACAGTTGTGCAGGGAAAGGCAAGGAAGGAACAGTTCTGAAAAGGCTGAGATCATCACCCAGAATTGCAGAGGATTATGCTGTGCTATCTCAATCTTCAGCAGAAGACTGAGATATCACAGAAATACATTCTCAGTGCTGAGAAGGTATTTACTGATCATCACTGAGCCAGAATATAAAGAATAGAAATCATCGTGGCCACTAAAGAATTATGTCAGTATGAACTGAGCATTTCTAGCAGATTTTCAGTGAACAAAAGCCAGCCAGCATAAAAAAAGCCAAATAATCACCAAGTTATCAATAGTTTATGAAATTAATCTGATGATGTAATTATCAATAGTTTATGAAAATAATCTGATTATGTAATTATGTTCTCTATCAGCTGATGAATTTTTAAATGGAAAATAATTTCTCACATCTCTGCCATGAATGCTGCTGCTGTCTTGTGCCCAGAGGTTATCTCAAAGGATGTGCACAGGCAGAGACTAACTCACACAGGCACATGCTCATTGCTTTCTCACAGAACCCTTTCATTTTGGCCTCTTTCCTCTGTTGCTCTCAATAAAAGCAGAATGCAGCCTCCAATCATTTCAATTTCTCCCTTTATGGCAAATATGAGCTCCCATGTGTACTCTGCAATTACTTCACAGATCATCCTTGGCGTGAAAATGAGTCGAAGCAAACTCTTCAGTAGAAACTGTGTGGCTGGGTTTGGGTTTCATGCTGAAAAACAATGCCCAGAGAGAAGATTTATGGACATGTGAATACTGTAAAGGCTGATGGAGTTGTCAAGGATTTCGGAGATGAAGCTGCTCATCTTCTCTGACCACACCTTGGCCTTCAAGCTACTGATTTTGTGCCCCAAAATCTGTGAATTTCCGACTCAAATATTTGGTCAGACTCTGTTTTCACAGCCCCTCTGAAATCCCTGGGACTTTCTGTGCCAGGATTTTTACAGCTAGCAGCCTTTCTGTTACTTAACTTGCATAACCTCCTCTGTCTTGTTTTATAATATACACTTAAAAGACCTAAAAAACCCCCATGATTTATGACAGAACAGGAAAATGCTAACTACATTCTTACTGGTGAACAGAACTTAAGACATTTATTCCTGCCTCTTAGATGAAAGTTGTTAAGAACCTTTCTAACTTTTTTAAATGTACATGGATTTCAATTGATTTTATTTCTGATTCTTAGTGCACTTCTTCTGTTCAGGTTTTTTTTTTGTGTGGCAGAAGTGAACGAACACTGGTGGAGTCTAGTGGTGATGGAAGGCAAACTAACTGCAGCTGAAACTAGAAATAGTACAGGAAAGCAGGGCAGTGATAGATTTATGCCAGATAAAAAAAAAACCCAGTGCTTTGGTAATATATGTGCCATATATATATGTATATGTATGATAGCAGTTTATTTATCTCACTGTGGTTTAATTTTCACATTTACATCGTTCAATCCAGCAGTTCAAGTTCAGTAGTGAGATCCAGGCAGTGGAAATTCTGTGTTGGCAAATGGTAGAAAAAAAGGTTTCCCAGATAGTTTAGAAAGCTTTTCTGCAGGGACCAGATGTGCCAGATTGTACCAAATAATCAAACACAGAACCAGCTCCCACTGTAGGAATTTTCCATATGTGATGTTTCCATTCAACTGCAGGTCACCTTGTAAAATGAGAGGAGTCACAACATTCTTCAGAAAAATTAATGAATGTAACACACAGAACTTGCTCAGCAACAACAACATTATTCTGGAACTTGTTACTGAGAAAAAAAAATAAAATTAAATCAAGGCACTGCTGAACCTCGTGATGGTAGTGATGAACCTTTCCAAAGTTAAAAGAGAAAATTAAAAGAAAAAAAGGAGGGAAAGCAGGGATACTCAGTGCTTGCTGACTTGTGTTTAAAGCACTACAAAATTATTTGACTTCAACACCAGTACAGTCTTAAGGGACATAAATACAGATAATTATATAAATCTGCAATTGCCATAAATTGAATGGAAAAAAAAAACCCAACAAACCCTTGATGCAGGAAGGAATTATAACTTGATTCATCAAGATTAATTTAAATAAAAGTAGGAGTAGAGTTTAATGCTGCTGTGGAGTAGTTCTCTTAAAAGCTCCCAGAAAAATTATTCTGTAAAGAGGCTGTGGAGTTTATGTGGGAGGGGAATTGAATTAGGGAAGTTACTTGCAAACTTGCAGAAGGAGACTTGCAGAAGAGCACCAGGTTGCTGCACTTCCAAATAAGCACCTCAAATTCCACTTCAGCTGCAGCGCCCAGGCTCGTGATTCCAGCTTGCTCTGGAGGTCCCTGTAGGGTTCTGGAAGGACACAAGGACACAGATGTTCACAGCATCCCCACACGCTTCTCTGTGGGCTTTTAGAGGAAGTTCTGAAAGCCATGAAAGAGCTCACATGGTTCATCCTGCCTGGATCTCTGCTTACCAAACAGCACTGAGGTTTTTACTGGCTCTGCCCTGAAAAAGCATCCAATTCCTACTGGCTGGAATAACATTTTTAATGGCTGGAATGACGACACAAATTTCAGCTCTGGAAAAGAGGGGTTATTACAACGAGTCAGTTCAAAATCCAAAACAGCAGAAATACATGAACTTTCCATCTGTTTTGATGGGTAATTTTGCAAGGACTACCATAAATACAAGATAATTACAGTTATCTGTAAAAATGCTGGAAGTCCTACTCACCAGCACTGGACACAGCTTTTTCAAATGCAAAAGCAATCTCTGTATTAAAGTCAATGGGAAATCTGAAATCTGATCATAGAGCAGGTAACCAGGAATTAGTTTTGCATCAGTTTATTTAAAAAGCTTCCAAGTATTTAATGCTTTACAGTGATTAAAAAAAAAAAAAAAAGACACTGGGAATCCCTGGCACAAAATTCCAGTTTCATCCACAAAAGAGGGAAGAGCAAATGTTTGACATCATTTCACAAAGGATTTGTCATAAAAGAAAAAGCTTTCCATTCAGTCCAAACAAACCTTTTCTCAAAAGCTGCCAGCTTGTTCTAATGAAAACAAAACAGAATTTCAGGCACTGCTGTGACAGGACCATAACTCAAGATGATCCAGATAAATTGGATAAATAATATGAAATTAGAGATATGACATTCTGTGAAGATAATAAGTGGTTGTGGAACTGTTAACACTTTGTGCTTCAAAGCTGAGTTAAAATCTCACGCAGCTGAGAATTCCTGTCTCAATACAGCATCATTTTACTTATAAAAAAGTCACGAAAAAAATGTTTTGCTACTCTTGGATAATTCAAATCCAATCTTCTACAAGTGCTTCCAAGCTAGGACTGCTACTATGGAAGGTCAGTTGATTTTACCTCCAAAGAAACTTTACAATTTGCATGTTTTGGGCTTTTTTGTTGTTTATTTCTGCAACAAGCTCTAGTTTGTTGCAGCAAGCCATCAACTTCATTTCTCTTCTTTTTCCCACAAAAAGCACCAGGAATGTCCTGCTCTGGTTTCCATTCTGCCTAAATACTTGGGCTTT
Organism: Anthoscopus minutus; assembly: GCA_013399455.1. Taxonomy (NCBI): domain Eukaryota; kingdom Metazoa; phylum Chordata; class Aves; order Passeriformes; family Paridae; genus Anthoscopus; species Anthoscopus minutus. Next base: position 14,293 of record VWYI01022518.1, on the reverse strand, counting down.
TTCATCTCTGCTATGTGGTGTTAACCCATTACTCTCTTGCCTTTTCTCAAAAACACGAAAACTCAGAAACCCTTTTATTGTGGTGACTGAGACACACAATGTAATGCATGGTAATCAAATGCAAAATCAAATAAAAATTCATCATTTACTTGGCAGCCTCTAAGGGTTTGTGGCACTGGTGAGACACAAGGAGTGAACCAGACTGAAAGCTTCAGCACACACAAATTTTTCCATCATGGCCAACGCTCTTTCTGCACCTGATGTTGATTCCATAAGATATAAAGTCTTTTTCATTTCCCCTTTTTAAGTCTCTTCTATTCAACACTACAGGAAGAATTCTTTCCTGCTTGGTTTTTCCTTCAGCCTGAGGGGTTGGGGAGGATCATGACTGCTGAGATTATTAATTGGACAGCAGTATTTACAGACATGAGCTGCTCCACTGCTGCAGCACAATTGCTGGAAATCTGAAACTGGAATTCAATAATCTGAATTACTGGCAATCTGAAACAGTGTGATGGATTTCTGTGGCACTGCACAGCCTCGCTAAGTAATGCTTCTTATAAAAAAAAAATGGTATAAAATAGTGAGATCCCTCTGGGAAATAGAATTATTGCACTCCAAAACCCACACACGGGGTCAGCAGCAACCCAGTGCCTTTTCCTTCAGAGCTCTCATTCATTTCTTCCACTGGAATATCTAGAATTTTGGATCTTAAGCATTCATGTCCCACTTTATTTTCTCTGTGACAGCCTGAGCTTTGACTTGTTATTTCTGTCTTCGATATATTATTTGGGAATAGAAACCCAGAGGAAGAAAAATTATTCCCTAACCTGAAGCTCCCTTGCCTCTATGTTTCTTCCTCATAATTCCTTAAGGCCACCTTCAGAGGTGGCAATACCAGAAACAGGTAGTGATTGTTTCAAGTGAGGAATTAGGATCAGGAAGAGAGAAATTCCAAAGAAAGGTGGATTTTGAAGCTGTGCAATTGAGTGGGAAGGCCAGCTCTTTTCAGGGATGTCAGTGTCCCCTCTGGTACCTGTACCTTTCCTTCATGCACAATAATGCCATTATTGGGGCTTTTGGAACTTCTGCAAGGGTGATGGTGCACAGTTTTACTAAAACTGATTGCTTACAGAGGAGCACAATTGGAAGAACGTGCCTGAAACTACTCTCATAATCCTTCAGTGTTTATTCAAATTGTCACCTGCTAGAGAAGAGGTTGGGCTTGCACATGGGCTCTAAGCAATTCCAATTAGTGCCAGTGATTTCAGGATTAAACAGCAGTAAAAGCAATAATCTAGATCAGTAGTTTAATAATATTAAAAACTCTGCTGACCCTATTCTAGTTCTGGAGAAAATTAGGTGTGGACACTGGAAGGATGGAGCAGATCTGGCTACCAGGAGCTTCATGGAAATCTGAGGCTCTGAATTAACCTGATGGTCCAGATTCAAACCAGGGTGAATTCAGAGGCTGTGAAAACACCCTGAGGACCTGACTGGCACAAATAAAGTGTGGAGAATCCAAAAGCACAAAGATGAGGCCACAGTGTTTATAATGAGCGTGCAGCCCTGACCTGGAGGGACCAAAGTAGCACTGTTCACCTGCAGCTTCCAAAAAAAATGCTAGAATCACTAATTAGGAGAGAATTACAGAGTGTATTTGAAGCAATAACCTGAAAGAGAATGGCCAATATGGATTTCAAAGGGAAAATTTTTCTGCACAAAGATGGTTATAAAAGGTTATGGAGCTGATTATGGCAGCTCGTTCAAACCTTTTGATATTCAAAAGGCATTTGATGGCACATCTCCTGCTGAAAGCCATAGGAAAAATAAATTTGGGTCACATAGAAGGAAATATCCTACGGTGAGGACTAATTGCATTCATCTTTTATTTATACATGGAAACCTCATAAAGCATTCCCTACCCCAGTGACATCCAAAGGCTTTCCAGACTGAGCTATATTTGGGACTCTGCTCTGCTCCCTGGAGAGGGAGGTTCTGCCACACTCTAGGATCTGGCTGACTAAAAATCCTCACATTCTAAGAGCAAAGGGACTCACTGGCTGTTGTAATAAAAAATGTAAATTAATGGAGTTTCACCTTACCTAACCCATGGCATCTTTCTGTCCACTCTTGCCTGACAGAAAATAGCATTTTTTTGTGGGCAGACTTGGGCTTTTTATCCCAGCTCCCCCAAAACCAGGGTCAGGTTTCAGCTGAGGCTGTGCCCCAAGCCACCACTGATCACCATCAATCTCCAGCTCCAGGGACTCCATCCCTGAGCATCCTGAGCAGGACTGGCTGAGTTCCAGGTGTTTCAATGTCATTCCTCCACGTGCAGCCTCTGCTTCTGCCATGTTCTCTCAGCAGACCTGGCTTTTGTGCCTCCCCCCTGCCACGTGGCTGCTATTGCATCATTTCATCTCTTTCTGAATTTGTGGTTTTGCTAAGGATTGATGTCACAGGAAATCACAGAAAAATGCTGTCCTTTCTCTTGTTCCATATGGCCAATCATGAATGTCAAGGGCTGTGGGAGCTAAAGCAACTCCACACTCAGAAAAAATTGTGAGCACTGAAACTTTTTCCAGATCATTTTACAGAAAATGAGATTTTATTTGCACACAAATGAATTTTTGAGTGATTTCACCAAAGAACAAACAGCTGCTGTGCATTAATGCCAGAAAATTTAATTTTGCCACTTTGAAACCGAAGGCCTTGACTTTATTTTTTTTTTAATGAAAATTTGAAAATCAATTTCATTACAATAAATTTTACCAAAAAAATTGAAAAAACTTTAAGTATGTCTTTGCTATGCTAACAAATGAATATGCACAAGCCTGCTGGTTGGGCCTCAGGCCACCTGGCACAGAATGGCTCATGTCACACTAATGAACTCCCGTCCCTGCCAAAGCAGGCTGGGTTCAGATGGCAGATTGGGAAGGCTCCTGACCAGCACAAATCCTGAATGCCTGAATCCTGCCTTGCTCCTCTTTGGGAAAGTGTCACTGAGCTCAGGCCAAAAGGGAGCAGGAGACCTTTAGAAAAATGTGGCAATAGAGAAAATGATATTCTGATAAACACTGCAGCTCCCTGGCACCGTTTAACTTATGAGAATCGACATATCCTGAGTGCTCTTGGACTGGAAAAATGGTTCTTGGTAGCTGAATACCTGTACCTTGCTCCAGTACCCGGTGTTCTGAACATACCTGAGCACTGCTAGTTGAAACAGAAGAAGGAACCAATGGCTCAGCCAGTTTGGGACTCCGGGGGCCTGAAAATTTCATTTTAAATATCCTGTGTCATGAGGAAGGCTTGGAAAAGGGACAGTGGCAACACAGCAGGCCTCCTACTTCCCTTCCTCACGTAAGAGTTCCATTATGAAGGAAATGAGGGTATTTTTTATGTGGAAATGAGTGTATTTTTAAGGAAATGAGGAAACAGTCACCTAAGAGCACCAAAACTGCTGCACTAGTTCTGTTGGTGTAAATCATTGTGTCTTTTGAAAGGCATAAAAAGACAAAGCGTGAAGCTCTCTTAGCCTGAGAAGAGTCTTAAAGCTGAGCCAAGCCTGGTTTTAAACTGCAGAAACATTTTTTTGTTCACTGAAGGTCAGGAAAAATATTTTAGGCAGCATTTAGCCCTCTGTAAAAGCTGTGAATGCTGCTTGTGCCTGCTCTGAGGAAGAAAGGCTGGATGGGACAGGAAGACAATGGGATGCTGGATCTTCATTTTGGCTGCCTGCAAACCCAACCAGGATCCAGCTGTAGACTTTCAGCACTAATGCACTGAGCTTTAGGGGATATCCTCACAACCATGAAATGCTTCTTCACCTCTGCCTTTGAAAAAAGTACCTATAAGGATATCCAAACTCTCAGGCAACTCTTGGATCTGATTCTATTACAGCCCTTTTCAACAGCAGATAAAACAGCTCACAATAGGGCCAGAGCAAGACCATTCAGCAAATTTCAGCCCACTCTGATATTATTTAACTTCCAGATAAATTTTACTTCAACAATTAAATCTTGTTGTTTGTTTTAATTGAACACTCTCTTTGCTCATTAAATGAGGTTAAAAAATTACTTCATTTAACAAAGCACGGCAAAGGATTTTTCCCATGCTAACAGCCCTAATCTTCCACCTCTTTAGAAACTATTTTTGCTTTTCAATGCTTTCTGTTGAGCTTTTCAAAAGCAATCTTCCCTTCTGCAACGATCTTTCTGCATTTATTAAGCACTGCACACACACAGTATGATCAGCTCATTCACAAACCCTGAACATTTTCAAAGGTTTCTGTATGACAATTGGAGCCCCAAGGGCCTGCAGGATGAAGTCTACCTGTCCCTAAATGGGACAGGGAGAGAAAAGACTCTCCCTAGCTGAATGTGCTGCATTCAGGATTTGGTGAATGGCCTTGATCCCAAGCTCCTCATTCAGAAACCAGGTAATTATTGCTGTGCTGTGTGGACTGCATCGAGGAATTAGGTGGATCAGGCATCTCAGTGTCAGAAGCTTCCTGGGAAACCTGCCAACAATCCCTTCCTGAAAGGCTGTTTCTTACCCAGCTCTTTCATTCTGACATGTCTTCTAATTGCTGTTCTGTGACCCTGTTCAGTTCTCTGCATCAGCTGGGATGATGATATTAGCATAACAACGAGCCTCTACCTAATGAGACCAATATTCAAAGGTTATTTCTCATCTTGTGACAAATCATGGGCTGTCTCTGCTTCCTTTGCCTGCAGTGGCAGAGTATTGGGAGCAACTTCAAGATTTCCTCATCCTGCAAACACCAAATTGCCCTTAAAAGGCAGAGCCCAGTGCTCTGCTCCAGCAGAGAGCAGAGGGGACTTCAGCTCGCCCTTGTGAAAAGATCAGCTGGAAGTCACTGGGTAAGGAGCCAAACAACAGAACCAACAGACTGAGCCAAGGGAGGCCTCATTTGCTCCAAAAGAACTTTTCAACACGAGGTGTCAGGGACTGCAAAGAGATCTGCCACAACAAAGCCAGTGCCTTTCCCAGCCAAAGCCCCGATGCATTTCCTGCTCTGCCATCTGACCTCGGTGCACGCAGAGCTTGGGGACGGGTGGTGAGAGCTCAGAAGGAGCTGCTGTGCCAAAATCACAAGAAAGCCAATGTGCAAACCAGGGTTGAAATGCAAATCCCTCGGGTTTATGGTTTCTCCTGGGTTTTTCCTTTCTTCTCTTGGGTTTATGGTCAGAGGGATGTCCTGGGATCCCACAGATGACAAGCACTTCAAAGAAATAAATATCCACTGAAGATATGCTACAGGGAAATTTTTTTTTTATTTTATCCAGAAAAACGTAGAATTTTTTGGAAGTGTACAAATAAAACTATTTAAGCATATGACATTACTGCTCATTTAGCCTGATAAATATTCTGGAGAACTAATACACTCCAGTGACACAGATTTTCAATTAAAAATATGAAAAATGAAACACCTCAGTATTAAATAATGAACACTGCAGCTCCATCCAATACACATTATCTAAGATTTCACTTTTTCAGGAGAATGCAACATGCATGACCTTTAAAAAATCAACTTAGAAATACTAATTGGGGTAAGCTGTATGTCTGCTGTTGTGAAAATAACCTTCCCAACCATATCCTGATGCAGTCTTCCCTCATTTCAGACTTCCATACCTTGGGATATGCTCTATTCCTTCTTCAAATGCAGCACTATCATGTTTCTAATTTTGAGATACTGCAGAAATGGGTGAAAACAAATCCCACCATTATTTAATCCAAACAATGAACACAAAATGATCTCCCCTCTCAGCTTTCAGTCTCATACAACATTTCTCTGAGATTTAAGGGAGAAAAAAATTGCTTGAGACTGGAAACCTGAAACCATTAAGTATTAAAGAGGATAAAGGGGTAGCATGAGCTCTTTCTGCAATAAAAATGTGTTTGCTTTTTTTTTAAATCATACCCTAACAAAGTATAACAACCCTCCTACAGCCAGGTCACAGTTTGAGTTGGTTCATGAATATTGGTGTCCAAAGGTTTCCTAAGAGATCTAAGGGGGGAAAAAAGAGATGCTTTAAAAACAGCTAAAACTAAATAGCAACCGTTTTTTAAAAAAAATGGTATTGTTTGATCCATGATAACCTATCAATGGAAGAAAGATTAACTTTGTGGGCAGAGGTAATATCTTTTCTTAGACCAATTAGCAGAGTTCAAGAAGACAAGCTGGGCAGGGATGGAGGAGCAGTGCATGATAGCTTATTTCTCCCAATGCAGCAGCCTCCCCTGCAAGATTCCCCTCTCAGCTAATGGTTTCATTACCAGTGATGATTTCATCACTTTGGCACCTGGCTGCTCCATCCACTGCCAACAAACCCTCTCTAGGCACTAAGGGAAGACTCTGGCCCTGAAGAAACCATTCAAACCAAATCTGTCTTTTTTGTTTCTATGGAAACACACACGGATAGCCAAGCTATCCTCCCAGCCATGTGCCTGATTGCATCCTGCTCTGAACCATTGTGAAGATGTTTTCCTCTCATGCTCACCTGCTTTGGAGAAATTCTGCCACAGCCACAGCTTGCCTGTTAGTCCTGGCTGGTGTTGGTTCAGCCTTGAGTGAGTTAGCAATTCTGTTTCTGCCTGACAAACACACAACACAGTTCCTGCCCTCTCATCTCGCTCAGCCTCTCAAAACCCCATCCATTTTGCTGCCTCAATTTGTCAAAGATCTTCCAGGGCATTGAAACTCTGTACTTCCTAGATTTTAATAACTCTGGGCTCTCCATTTTTAATTTTGAGTGCTACACATCTTTTTTGATTAAGTGAACTTTTTCTCTGCCTTCTACATAGACATATTCTCCAAGAAATACCTGTCCCAGAAAGCCAGGTTAGTTTGTGGAAGTCCCTTGGCATACCAACCAAAATAAGTTTCCAATAAAACCAAATACATCCATTCACTTACTAACTGTTAGTCTGAAAATTTACACCAATATTTCATTAATTTTCCTGTTTGCAATAGTTGCCAATGTGTCAAGAGAGATATTTTCTTACTCATTTCCATACCTAATGGTAACATCTCTTACATACAGTCTTGGAATCAGCTGATCTAATTCCTATTACTTTATTTCCTGCACAACTGAGCACAGGAGATCCTTGTCCAGGATCTTCCTACAGCAGACCAAGAAATAGGAGTTCTGAAATTGGAGCCAGTTTGAAAAGCTTTCACATAAAAATCAGCTGACAGACCAGTCCTTGTTACCTCCAGTGCCAAGTGGAAGTTGCTGTCCTGTTTATATAAATCTGAAGAACCTCTCACTTTGGTCTGCCTGTGCCCATCAGGAGAAAACATGAAGAAATCTTCTGCAGTTTTAAAATTCCGCCAGTGGCACAGGAACATTTCCTTCATCAGAAAGTGTCCCCAAGAGAGGGCCTTCAAACCATGGATCCTAGATGTTGTTGCATGAAACATTAAAAATCGTGAGCATAATTGTGATGTAGCTGTTCCTAACTGTATATTCTTTACATATTTCCCCAAAATGAATACTTGAAACAGTAACCTGGCTTCATCTTCAAAATTCAGAGCAGTTTCCTTCTGCTGCAGCAGAGGGAAAGGTGGGCTTCCCTCGTCTCACCAAAGTGCAGCTCATTACAGAGGTCTTTGTGACCATGAAGAAAAAAATCTTGAATTCACCATGACTCTAAAACACAAAACCCATCATATTGGCAGCAGATGTGAGTGTAAAATTGGTGTATAGAGCAGTTCAGCTCTCCTCTGCAATACTTACAGCTCCTTTCTCTGAAGTATATCAGAAAGTGCTTCAGAGCTCCTTAAACAAAACCTTCCTACATGGTTTGATTAATTAAGGCAGTCAGAACTCTCTTACAAGTCTGGTATTGCATCTTAATTAATTGCTTGATGTTTCTTTTGCCTTGGGAAATTTGATTAATGGTGTTCAAATCAAACATCTGGTCATACACAGAAGCAATCACTCCTTTAATGGAGTGTACAGGTCATAAAGGATGGGAACGGGGCAGATAATGTTGGTCCTGCACTCAGGGTCCGTTTCAGGGGATTTCCAGAAAAATACCTTCCTGGCCTTGCTGCAGGAAGCCAGTTCTGTCCTTGTTTGCCCATTTAAATCAGCATAACATTCAACAAAATATCCCCCCACACTCACTTCTGCCTTTTCAGAGCTGTACTACCTGCTCCCTCAAACAACCACAAGAAACAAACAAGAAAACCAAAAAAAAAAAAAAAAAACAACCCACATTCTTCAAGCTGGGCTCATCCCAGCCCTGTCTTAAGGATTTCCAGTCTCCACCATCCTGATTTCTTTTCCTGCAGCCAGCCATGCCATTGCTAGTGTTTTTCTGCAGAGTAGGAACAGTGAGCTCTCCTGGCTGGCTCGGATGACCCCGTGTGCCCACACAGAATTTTCCTCCCACCTCCAAAATTCTGCCATTTTCTTCCCAGACCCCCTCAGGCAGCTGTACCCTTGTTTTCCACTTTCAGCCAAACATTTCTGCTCAGGTGCATCCCCAAAGTTTCCAGCAGGATCCGTGGCCTGGCATGAAAACAAGGCAGGAAATTCCCCGTGGGATGGGATGGGATGGAATGCCCAGCTTGTGCAATGGGAGTGTCCAAAAAGAGTCAGTGCAGCTCTCAGCTTGCCCAGGACAGCTTCCAGAACACTCTCAGCCTCTCCAAAGCTGTTTCTATCTCTAATTTTTCGAAACATTTCTAAAGGGACATTAAATGCTCAGGGTTGGGATTTTTTTTGCCAAGAAAGTATGAACATAAACAGAACAATAAATTGTAACATTTTGTGGGTTTATGTAAACTCTGGTGCCTTTGACAAATCACCTTGAATTAAGGATTCTGTTTTTATATTCTAGTTTATAAAACATGATTTGAAGATTAAATATTAGGCTCTAATTTGCAAATTAGAAGTGATTTCAATAAATACCCCAGTCACTAAAATTGCTCCTAATACCTCCAGATGCTTGTGAAAAAACAAGAGAACTTTCAAACTCGGGGAAAGATGAAATAAAACTAAAATAAATTTTCTTCCCCTATAATGTTCTTGTGTATTGATCACAATCAACATCCATAAAGTATTTTGAGGTCCCTGGCTATAGAGGCACNTTTAATTAATATTATATTATTCTATTTATTATTAATATTGTGGTTATTAAACACCATGTGAGATTCTGATAAAACAACATTTTCTGGTGCTAATTACACTTGAGAACGCTGTTATGCCTTCAGCTTCTCAAGGAATGGGTTGTGTCTGTACCTAGAGCAGTGAAAAGAATAAAACCCAAAAATGTCAGTGCTTGACTCAGCAGCATCAATGCACTCCTGTCTTTTCCAGGCCAGGCACTGAAAAGCACCACTTGCTAAATGGGTGGCCCCTCTGGTGCAAATATTTAATGATTCATAGAGATGCAGTTCCAAAATCCTATTTCAGGCAGCTTTGTGGGAGCTGTTCTGGGTATAGGAAGGCACCTTCGTCTTCTGCTGGCTGCAAATCTGAGAAAGTAGTCAACAGAGGAGAAAGATAAGGTCATATTTGGAATCAAGACAAAATGAAGAGTAAAAGGCACTGCCTAAGGTAATGGCTGTGAGGCTATTTAGAGTGCTTTCAATTGACAGTGCCCATTTTTTACCCTCCTGACTTGAAGAAGCCAAATGACAAAATAGTCATTTGAGTTAGTCATTGAGAAATCATGTCTGAAGCACTCAGGACAGAAAATTCCTGTGTTTATTTTAGCCCAAATTAGTTTGAAGGGCATCTGAGAGGTAAATGATCATCAGGGTACATTCCATAATGGATACTCTATTCTGATTTATCTGTGGCATTCCCCGAACATTGGAAGAAAAGAGAAAAGAGTTTGGAGATTTGTGGTAGCATTTTAAAAAGCAAGAGAAGAAAGCAGCTCTTTTTCCTGTCTCACTTCAGCCAGTAAAGAACTGATACTGTAAATATTGTGATAAATGAAAGCAAAGAATTCAACAATACCTGGGTGGACTTCCATGTTGTTTCTCTATAAAGGCTGTTAGTAAAACAATACATTGTATGTAATATAAAAATGGAGCTACTGAATGCCTTTTGCATTTCCTGCTGGTAATTTTTATTGTCAAAACTTCACATAATACAACTTCCACTGAACAGCAGCAGAATGTAGCTTTTAACTGGAATTGTTGGTTATGTGTTTAGCAAAGGGTGAGTAGTGAATTATTCTGCTTATTTATTATTCAGATTAAGTCTTCCAGAAACATTTCTTATTCTATTAATTAATAATTTGAAAGCTACTCAATGCAGGAAGCTGTGAAGAGACAGCTTTTTTAAATTTGATTGTTTCATGTGCAGAATGTAAAATGAAATTGCAAAAGTGCGCCTTTTTTTGCTGAGATATAAACAAGTGGCCTTGCTGCTCACCACCTCTGCTGTGCAGCTTTATTCCTACTTTATCCTGGATAAAAAACTCTTCATAGGAGCCAGACTAAAAATAATCTAAATAATAACATGTAGTGGATCACGTAACACATCAAATTCTGTCCGCTTTATTTTGTATTTCTGCGCAGCCTGGCTGAAATACATGGGCAAAAGCTGGCAAATTAGCTAACACTGCTGTAGTTACAATAGCCTGAGGATACAAGCCAGGCAAGATTTATTGGGAGGCATGATACCTTTTATTACATCAAGGGATGCAGCTGGAAAAAAAAACAAGCAATGCTTTCAAAGACACGAAGCTTAATTCTGAATTATTCGCGTGCATGCACACACGTGCACACAAGCCAAGCAGGCAGAGTTTAAAAGCCACAGACCACGGATCTGTGTGCAGATTCAGTGGGTTTTCTGTTGCTGTTTTACTGCAGAATTCCTGTATTTCAGAAATCTCTGAGATGGCAGCACTACGTCAGATGGATTATAATCAGTTGTGGGAGAAGCGAGGTTCCTCAGCCCCCATGGGCAGTGCTGAGAATGAAAAGCCACAATCTGTCCAGCTCCCTCTGTTCACCAGTCATAATTAAACAGACCTTCACAATCTGTATTTTCCCCACAATATTTTGCATATAATGAAGGTTCTGTTCAAATCTGTTTATCAAAATGTGTTTGCCTTCTATTTATAGCAAGACAGGGTTTGTTTCTTTCAGTACCCAGGAGCTCACGCTGGAGACTGATGTTTGAGATTGCAACAAACTGTTTGAAAATTGTAAAGTGGCAGTCATTCCTGACATTAGGACAGATGCACCAGAATTATTCTCCTCACTATTTTCTGACAGTATAAAAGGTACGCCAACTTATAAATAAAAGATTTAACCATGCTTGCAACTGCAAAATTTATGACTGCTCCTGCAAGCGCGTGTGGTCCAGTGGAATTCAACTCCCTGAACCAATCTTTTACAAAAACACAATAAACTTCCTTCAGGCAAACAAGCTGCGTTTTGTTTTTTTTTATTTATGAGCATAAAGTTAATACTACAAGCAGCTATGAAAGAAAATGGAAATCAGAACACACGAAGCGTCGGGACATTCCAAATCAGGTAAGTGCAGATCTCAAAGAGAGGTTTCTAAAATTCAAGTGAAAGACCATTCTAGATTGAGTACTGTCCAGAAAACCTGCTGTCTTTGGATAAACATGCTTTTATAATGCCAGTGCAGTGGCATAATTATACAGTTTATAGCCATCAACACTCTCTCCCATTCCATTTCTAGCTGCATCATTCTCGTGAGCCCCTTGTTTGAATGCAAAAGCAGGGGAGTGATGTCGACCTCAGCAAGTTTGACTTTGCTCCCTGGACACCGAAGGGCTGGGGGAAGCTGCAGCAGAGGAGCAGCACAGGCATTAAAGCCTCCTGAGCACACTGCACCACCTCCAGGAGTTGAACTCGAGCCAAAAGGAAAATAAAATGGAAAGAGGTGCCAGATGGGAATGTTTGCCAACTTTAGGCAGCTCTTTACTTAAAAATACAATTCCATGCAAGGATTGCTTACCCTGAGGCTCTAGATCCAGCACAAACTGTCTGTGTGCTGCTCTGTATTAAACCACTCTGTGACATTTTCTCCATGCATCTCAAACCAGAGACACACTGCTGTGCACATGAATCCCTGATAAAGGACCATGTTTCCTGAATAACTAATCCCCAGTTAACTCCTGAAACCTGCAGTGTTATGCTGAAACCAGAAGAATCCCATTGTCATGTGGTGCTTGATTGGGCCCTCAGTTCTGAGGCTGCACAACTTTTCCCCCCACCTCCACTCCCAGGGCTGCTCGAAGTGAATCCCATCTGATATGAGCAAAAGCAAGCCCACATATGTCACAATCTGGGAAAAAAAGGGAGTTTACAGCTATTCTACAGCATCAAGGATACTGCAGCATGGAATAGAAGTACATCATACTAATAGTTGACTTGTGTGTTTCTCACTGAGCATAAATTGGCACTTGCTACCCAGAGGAATCACCCTAGGTGTTTTGGAGTAGATTGAAATTCCTTTCTAAGAATTAGTCTGTGCAAAAGCCGTGCTGGGCAAACTGATTTTTCCATGTGCATTTTTTCATGTTGCCTATATTCAGTTAGATTACAGAGGATAGGGAATTTCTCATGGGATGGTGCTCATTGAAAATAGGTAATTGGGATAGCACAGCTTGTGAAGCTTTGGAGCACTAAGAATAAAGGCAAATGTTCTCTTTGCACTGCTAGCACTGGAAAATCTTTACATGGCTTTTAAAGTTTATTAGCCTGGTTGTAGACAGAAAAACTAGGTAATTAGGTAGGTAAAAAAGGCTCTCGAGTGTACAATTTAATTCCCAATAACTACAATGGAAACAAGTCCCATTATGGCTCTCAGTGGTCTGTGGCATCTCTCATCCAAGGTGTATTTCACCTTCCACATTTATGACAGAAATTCAGTGACTGTGAAAAACACAACTGCTTAACAAAGCCAAGAAATCAGGTAAGGTTTAGAGGGAGAAAGCAAAATGGGTTTCAACTCATTTTAGTCAATGCCAGCTTTGAGAAGAGAGAAATTACCCAGAGCTCGCTTCTACCAGACCATCCAGCTGGAGCCACGTTCCACATTTTGAAGCACTCCATGGGATCTGTAATTACCACTGTACTGCCCCACCAGAGTTTTCCAAGAGCTCTCTCTTCCCGCGCCATACCAGCCCCTAATTGCTGTCACAAATGGTTCCAGACAGCCTGTGGGTGTATATAAACTAACTGCAGTTATCCACACTCTTGTTTAGCCTGGATTTGGGGCTGTTTTTTTACCCTAACTCCCAGCCTGCCTCGTCAGGGGCACTGAATGGCCTCACAAGTCTGCTCAGCAGAGGGCCAGCACCACAAACACAACACAAGTCCATTTTTCTGTGCAATGGATGGGTTATAAGAGGCAGGGCTCTCAGTTCCTGCCCCTATACACCCTCAGAAACTGCTCCTGTCTCCATTTCAAAGCCAGTTTAACTTAATTTGTGGATGGTTTCGGTCTCTTTGCACAACAGAACGCAAGAGGAGAAACAATGAAATCCATGACCAGGAGCCCCTGAGGAGCCACAACACCAGAGGTCCAGCACCTCTAAACTCCCTCCTGGGACAAGGACCTATCCGTCCTAAACTGAAACAGCTGCTGAGGGGCAGGAGCATGCTGGGCCAAAGCTCAGATCTCACAACCAGGGCACAGGGGCAGCGTAAACCATCACCAAAACCTTGATGTCCCTGGGCTGTATAGGCAGGAATTTTCTGCAGTCCTGTTTCACTGCTGGCAGTTCCTGCATCACATCCCTATTTTTCCAGTCTTGGCAGAGCTCTCTGCATGCATTACAATGTACAGAGGGCACAGGTTTGGCCATCTGGCAGTAGATGTCAAACTGAGACATTTTCCAGTGGTTGTTCCACAAAAAGCAGTGTTTTCAGCTTTGGGCCTGTTACTCAGCAGGGCTACAGATGCATTATCTGGGCTGCCAGGTCTCCGTGCATTGTTTTCTTACAAGTCACCTTTAACTCTCCAATCTTTTTGGTGCATGTTTGTAAAACTCTGGATGAGCATATTTGATTTGTAAAGGTTTGATAAGGAGCCACAGTGAAACAAGAGCAACAGGAAATGTGGTATGGAGGCAGGAGCAGGCAGGCTGGGAGCCTGACGTAGGCCCAAGGAGCCAAGGACGACACACGTGGCAAAAGCTGGCACACGAGGACATCATTCAGAGAAATTACAAATACACCTGTGCTTTCTAATGCCTGCCACGTGCCAAACAGGGAGGAAATGGAAGTATTTCCTTAGGAGTGATGCCTGGAAGAGCTGGA
>VWYI01022517.1:0-35165 GCA_013399455.1 Anthoscopus minutus | reverse complement strand
TTTTAATTTTTAAGATATCAATTGTGTTATGTTAAACATTATAATGTTTTACATTATAAATTAAAATTTCAAGTTGTAGTAGCTATTTTTTTCCACTTTATTTTTATAAAGTTCAGACCTAAGAATTTTAAATCAAGCAATTTAAAATCACTGATTCAATTTACTCCCCTACTGTTTTGGGCCTTTCAGGACAGACAGGAATAAAAATCAGGGTTTTTTTAATGAGAGAAATATTTGAAAATGTTTATGTGTGACTACTTGGTGAAGATCTAATGGTTTATAACATTAAAGAAACAGAAAAGAATCTTGTAACAGCATTGTGGCAAAGCTTTTAAGGCAGAAAAGTCAGGGAATGTAAACCTACAGTTTCTATAGTAATGGGATTTTCATCCTTTATAAATGAATGTGGAGAATTTGGAGATGTACAATCTGACAGAGCAGCATTGTGAAACTCGCCACATTCATTACTCTTCCCAAAAATTCATGTTACATACAGTAGAATGGAAAAAGCTCTACCTGCAATGGAGTATGCAGAGGGGGCAGAAAGGATTCTACCAGGAATTAATTTTGTGTATGAGAAAATAGGCACTGGTGATGAGAGTGTATTCCCTCAAAGAGGACTCCCAGATTAATTGATGGAATCAACAGACTCATAGGTGGATTCTTAGAAGATTCTGTAGAGAAAGAAAAGGACTCAGATACCCATTTAATACCCAGAAAGAAAACTTGGGAGTCATGGAAAACAACTATTCTGAAGCTTGCACATAAGTATACTTTGGATGTATGTTTATCACCACAAGGTTAATTTTTAAACAAAGGATATGTCCTCCTCCTCTGAACCTTTTGTAGCCTCGGTCAGGTGAATTGGGGTTTATTTTTTGTTTTATGTTTTGTTTATTTTTTTAAAGCATAGCATTTATCATATAGCTCACATTTTCTCTTGGGGACATTTATGTGGGATTTTTATGGGTTGTCTGGTGACCTGTTTAAGAGGATGTATTTAATAAATGTTAGATAATAACAGACATTAATATGTAAACTACATAATGAACTTAGAAGCCTGAAGCTCTGATTTCATAATAAAATCTTTACAATAAATGTTTGTTAGTTACTAAGTCTGCTATGGCTGGAGTCTGCTATACCCTTATAAAGCATGTTTGAGAACAGAAATCCATTCTGTCCAAGATTTCCTTTATGCTGCAAGAAGTTGAATTGACAACAGTTCCTCTGGGTAAAGAATGCAACCTTAGAACAGAGGATGCTAAAAAAATAAATGTATCATAGATTCTGAGGCAGTCCAATGTTTAGGGCAGTTTAGATGAGCTTAGGGATACCCTAAAGCAAATGTAACTTCATTTTTTCATGCCTTGGAAGAGTTTCCTCTAAATGGAAACATACCTGTACATACTATAGTGGTAAAGCACTGTGTAATGCTATGGAATAAAGGAAAGAAAATTAAATTCACTTTCCTATTCAGTGAGTTCATCAAAGAAGAAAGAGAGAGGAAAGGAGAAAAATACTGCTTTTTATTTTCTTCATATGCTCTCCATTCTTTCAAGTTACCGATGTTTTGCGTTTGACAGGAATCTGCTGTAAAGGAGGGTGAAAGAGGGTCACATCAGGAAAGGCATGAATATGTAGATTTTAAGGATATTTTTTAATTTAATAATCAGTCTGTTGAACTTAATAAAAAGGATTTCATCACATAGATTTTCATTTAGCCCTCAATTAACAAGCAGTCACATTTCAGAAACTTGTAACTATCTCTGCTCATTTTCCCTCCTCTCAGAGTTTGACAGTATGGATTAAGTGTGTAAACATTTTTCAATAAAATAGTACTTGAGAGTTTGGGGGACTTCCTTGTGCAGGTTGGCTGCTGGAAATCTTTATAAAGAGCCATGCAGAAGATGAATATTAATACCAGGTTTAAACCAACAGCAACATTGAGGTGACTTGTCTCAGGGGCAGACAGGAGTGGAGCTGTTGGGGTAACTTGCCATGGGTGAATTATTAAAAATATGTGTTGACCCAACAAGCTAATTCAAGTGCAATGCTCATTATTTTGGACATCTGAGCAGTAAACTCTGGTGTCACAGAGGCCACTGGCCTTCTGATTTCGTGACTTAAAGGCTTGACCACTGAAATATGCAGCAATTTGTTTTATTGCCAGCTGGGACCCATGGGGGGAATATCTCCCAAACCACGGGTACCTGTTCAGGACAGATTCCAGATATAAATACACATTGATCCCACAAACTCACACCTCCCTGCCCACCCATCCCCACCTTCTCTCTCTTTGTGTTATAATGAGCTGCCAACATCCTGGTGGTTGTGATCGGGGCTCTTGGGCTGGAGGCCGTATCTCTGGGCAGGTGCAGTGGAGGTTTGGCTTCACTTCAGGTTCATCTGTCCTGCTACATGTCACCTGGGCCTGGCTAATTTTGGAACCACAGGTTCATGCTTTGCAGATTTCTAACAATACCAGGTCTTGCTTTACTGATTTCTAGTACTCCTTATCTTAATGGTTGCTCCTGGCAACTATATTCCTGTGCAATTTGTTACATATCGTTTCTGCTTAAGCGCTCTATTTCCCCCACCATCTGTTTAAGCATAATATAGGCTTCTAAAATTCTGAATTTTCAAAGCCATATACGCCCCCCCATCTCACTTCCTTTCTCAAATTCTCTTCCTGGGCTCTCTCTGGATATAGCAGCCTATCACTGGTGCGTGAGTGCTTGTTGTGGACTGCGAAACTTTGAGCCAAATTAAAACTTTGAGCAGTTGGAATATTTTAGTTGTGCATTTACTAAAAAAAAATTGAAGATTTGCAAATCTTTGCTGTATAGTAAATAGGAAAAAAAAAAAAAAAAGAAGAAAAATTCTCTTGCTACCCATTTATATAAGATCAAGGGAGGTTTAAAGTACTGATAAAACCCATTATTAGCTGTTATATTGTGAAAATACAGTCACTTAAACCTCAGTATGACTGGAAGGAAAAGCTGCAGATAATAAAGATGCTTTCTGTTACCATAAAGAAGGAACATGCTGGCAATTTTATAGAATTGAGACTGATTTCCTATCATCTAATGAAGGCAATGAGTATTTTCAACCACTATTAAATGTATATAGATACTTAATTGAAGCTACTATTGCTTGTTCATTAAAAATAATGTACAGACTGTGCCCTCTAAGTAATCTGGATGGGTCTTTCAATTTTTTCGTGTTCAAACCATTTCTCTGTGTATAAATAGAGCACATAATTATAAATTATGCTAAGTGGCTCAGGTTTCAGTTATCTGGGGATCTTAGCTTTACTATCAAAAGGAAAATACATGAAGATTATATAGCTCTGAGGTGTGGATGATCCAAGGAAATATTTTTAAAATATAATCAAAATTAAAACTTCAAATTAAAACCAAACCATCAATTTATTCATATTTCAAATAATAATGAATACTTGAAGTCTAAGGACTGCAAAAATTTAGTCATTCTGACAAAAATGTCTCATAAAGCATATTAGGAAGTGGATAGATGATATACTAATGTGTAAAATCACTATTTATGAATTACTGCTAAAGATTACAGCATGAAAAAGTTGAATGCAGTGGATGCCGTTGATGCTTTTTGCTATCTGACCCAGTTGCAAGGAAAAAAATTTCGGCAAAAGAAGATATAGAGCTATAAAACAATTAAAACTAAATGTTTGACAAGTCCAAGAGACTCAGGCATAATGATGAGGGCTATAGCAGTGGTACTGGTGTTCTTCCTACTCACGCACATCCTGAGCATCTGAGAAGGCTTCAGCTCTGCTGCCTGCCACATTCAGAAGGGGGACACGAACTTAGATATATTGCTTTTCCAAGTCAAGTGATATAGAGTATTTGAAAAGGGCTTTCTCTTAATCTTTCCTATTTAAAGTGGTCCACTTTGCAAAAAATAATGAATTATTCATTGGAGAAGAAAAATAGGGAAAGTAAGAACTCTGAACTGAAGCATCAATTATTCATGTAACTTTAGATCCCATGACTTTGAGTTGAGAGGTGAGTAGTTGTCAAAAGTTGTTGATAAAAATCTTTTCAAGGATTAACTTTTTAATACCTTTGTCCTAATTGCATATATTAAATGTGAAAATTATCTCAGTATTTGGACACAAAAAAGGCAAGAACATATACTCAAAATATATTTTAGTATCATCACTTTCTCCACTCTTCCCATAAATATGTTTTTTACTCTCTTTTAATAATATTAATCCTTTCTGTGCTGACTGTTCATTTCCCAAATTTCTGCACATCGTTTAATAATTGTAGCTTTTTTCCTAGTTATGCCAGTTATGGACATTTCAAATTTAACTGTATGGTTGACTTAAAATAAAGTTTTGAATCTGAATGAAATCAAACCATACAAAACGTTTATTTAATGGGAGAAAAAGAAGAATGAAAATCATCCACAGCTGATATTTGATTTAGGTCTTGTTTTACACAGGGTCATTGCAGTTTCCCAGCGTGACAGATCTCCATGGAATCTTTTAACCAGGATATTAGAAAAAAAAAAATCAGACCTTCCAGTCAGTTTCACTGTATAAATTTACCATTCCCTTGTGCTGTGACTTAGTTGTCAACTAAAATGTGATATGCATGGGAGGTTCAAATAATAAAATGATTGTGATGCAATCTTTTGAACAAGCACCAACATCCCGCATGTGTTTTTGTAACACTTGTACAATGCTCTATGATGTAAGAAGGCTTAAAAATGTATATAAATATATGTTACAAGTAGCACAACATTTGTGAAATGTTAATACACATTGTAAGATGCATTCAGAGAACATGGTTCTAATATATTAAATATTACAATATAATGTTAATGTATGTTAACATTATAATGTTAAATAGGTGACAGTAGATATCTTTATAAAATATTAATCATTCACTCTGGATTTAGTTATGCTGTAAGCTGCTCAAGAGCCACCACAGAAAGTGAATAGAGTTATCAAGGTTACAGTAAGCTGTTAAGGAAATGTGCAAGCTTAAAATTAAGCTTGATGACATGATGACAAAAAGTTGACAAGCGACAATTGTACAATAAACTGCAGTCTGATCCACAATAGCCCCTGAGGTGTTCCATCTTTCTTTGAAAGATGGCATAAGGAGCACTTGTATCAAATTTTCAGCTTTTGGAGTAGAGCAAAATGAAATTTTCTCCATCAGAAATCCCTCAATGAGACCTTGAGGAAACATATGCAGTGAATTTGAAAAATGAAGAGTTATTTCTGTTGTTAAATGCGAATAATGTGTTCTCTTTATTCAAGTCTGATGAATAAGTTTTAGATACTAATTTTCTAACTCTATATAAACTAATTATTTTTGCTTCTTCAAACAAGCAATACAAATTATGACATAATTTTCTATTCTTAAATCTTTCTTTCCATTTTCCTCACTCAAGAGTGGTAGGTAGAGGAATTTCAGATGTTCATATTAAAGGAGCTGTGTTAAGATTAAAATAAATTGTAATATTAGTTCATATTTAATTAGGAGACAAAACCAGCTCTTATTATACAGACATGTAACCATGGTTTAATGGAGGATATGGCAGGGTTGGGTTTATCATTGGACTTGATGACCTTGCAACTCTATTTTTCCAACCTATACAATTCTGTGATCACAGTTTAGGAACAATACTGACAACAAACTCTCACTTTAGAGAATAGTCCTGAATGTATTGCTCTCTGCGCTGTTCTGTAGATTCTGTGGTCCCCTGGGAACCTAAATGTGGGTTTCTGTGTATAAGTCATGGCTCGGTAACATCAGAAACTGGATTTTTACTTAAAAATTCTCAAATGGTCACTGTAATGGAAACGTGGCTACACTGTCCCACTGATGAGCCTCAAACTGAAGGAGGGAGCACTACTAAGAAAAATAAGTTGTCCCCTTCTCCACATCCACTTAGCTTTTGACACGTCTGCAGAAACTTTCATTACACTAGCAAAATGATTGGGAAATCACCAGCAGAGTCTGATGTGCATATTCTTGTCCTGAAGAAATATCACAAGTGTCAGAAATGCCATTAAAATATTCAAAGCAAGTCAGTGCCCTAAATCTCTCAGTAGTCCAGAGTGATCTGGACATCTAATTTTCCCGAACCCTTGTAAAACTTTTAAATCACTTTATGTACATTATTTTACATGTTACTTGCTTATTTCTTGTTGCTACAAAGAAAAAGTTAGTGTTGCAGCACTGTTAGGATTGCCTTTTAAAAAAATCTGTACTGTTCTTTAAGGCTGGCTAGCTATAAAGTCCTAGAACATTTACTATCTTTTCTTCTTTCCATGGATACATTGGGAAACTGGTAAATTTTGTAGAAGAGCTGGACAGCCCAGCTCTTCTACAATATTCAAATCAGGAAGTCCTTAGGATGAAAATTGTTGGAAGTTGGAGAGCAGCTATTTATAAACTATATCTTCCATTGTTTTATCTTCGGGGTATTTTTCTCTTCTGGTTATGAGATGGTTTTTGATGTTGATTGAACCTTTGTTTTGGCCCAGTGGGATTATTATTGTCTTCCACCTTTTTGTTCTTCTTGCATCTACTAATACAATTAATTTTTATAAAAGAACATTTCTTCTTGGCTCTTTAATCCACCATCCTTATAACAGACACTGTAGGAGCAAAGTGTTATCTGAAGTATTAAAAGAAGGAATCCACCATGACTTTTAAATTTTCTCTTTCCTGTAATGATTTAATATTTCTTTTTTTGGTGACAATGTTTTGTTTTTCCCCCACCTAAAATTATGCAGCTAGTAAAACCTAAAATAACAATAAGCTTCTAGGGATCTAGATCAGGGTCTGGATTTGCATCAGCTCATGTAAATCCTTACAGCTCCACAGTTTTCAACAGATATGAACCAACAGACAGGAACGTCCTGTTTTTGTTTGCTTAATGGGATGTACAACTTCCAGGACGAGAGTCTCTTCTCTGAATGCCATGGTTATTTCCACCCTGTTGAAATGTTCATGAATGATACTCAATAAGAATTACTTAGTCTTAGAATGTACTTCTGTGGGTAATTGCCTGACATAAAAGAGGTGTCCTAGAATTGCTTCCAGGCACTATATTTCCAGGAGTATATTAATATTCATATTAATTGGTAGAGAAAGAATTTATTGAAAATACATATTTTAGTGTCTTGATTGGTAATAAATGTAGATAAATAGTCTGCCAGGTTCTAAAGATTAATAGTGAGCTACCGTCCTATTCTATTAAACTCCTTAGCTGCTCCAACAAAATAATATAAATTTTCTGTTTTGATTGCTTGCTTGCTTGCTTGTTCCAAAGTTACCTTCAATATGCATTGCTTTCCTTTCCATCTACTCAAACAGAAAGAGAGAAGTAAAAACAGAGCTGTTAGAACAGATTTATGGTACTAACTTACTTAATAGAAAATATAGTAAAGAGGGTTTGGCTGGCAAAAGAAGAAGTGGGAATTGCAGTAATGCATTGGAACAACTTAAACCATAGTGTGCCCCAGCCAAACTGCCTGTAGAATTCATATCAGACCCTCTGGAATTCATCAAGGTTGCTGAGCATAAACTGGTCTAAGATAAAAAAGAAGAGGCTGAGAAACAACAAAAATAAGACCACAAGGACTAGATAACAGTGGGCGTCTGAGCATCTGGATGTAACCAGTCACAAACCCCGAGCACTATGTGCTGAACACGTGGACAAAGTAGAAACACCAATCAAGTAGTGTGTGATCATCTGAACAGTAGTTTTCAAGTCTATAAATAAGTGCATAATATAAACACTAAATAGCTTCTGTGAAATCATATTGGTTCATTGTTTAGAGGTCCTGAATTCCTGCACACTGACTTGATTAAAAACCTTATTTCAGGACCAGAATCTCAGCCATGAGTATCCATACTGCACCTGTTGAGCAAGTGAGAAAGGGAACCTATGCCATAATTCAACCTCCTCCAGCCTAGACAGCCAAACACTATAAAGGTACTTTCATAATTTAAAAAACTGCCTGAAGCCTGATCAAAATTACAGCAGCAAGGCAGAGGAGCTGTTGTATGGGGTAAAGCTTGCCCATTACATGCTTTACCCTCTGCAGTGTTACACAGAGAGACAAAGGTGTTAAACTAGACAAATAGGATCTGCCCACCCACACCAAGCTGTGCTCCAGCTCTGCAATAACCATGCTTTTGGAACAGCATGCAGTACCCTAAACCTTCAACCTTGGGTTGCAGCTAGAAAGTATTTGACTGAAATTATACTGCACACCCAATGCAGTCCTTTTGCATCACTTATATCAGGTAGAGATCAACTGGAAAAAACCTTTATCTCAAATCCATAAGCTGGGTGTCAAAAATACTGGAACACATCTGTACTGCTGAACTGAAACCTCATTGCCTTTCGTAGCCCCCCAGTGCCTGGGTCATCAGAACAAAAAAGCTGCCTTTTTGTAGGACATGAATTAAACAGAGCAGCTCACACATGTTACCAAATGAGAACACTTATTCTTTAGTGGATGTTGAAAGCACTTCTATGAAAACAATAATTTTTAGTCATGTCATCCTATTGTATTATTTCCTAATATTGTCTTAAAATGTTTGATGCAGTACTTCCTTGCATGACCCAAAGGAATGTAATGAGACTTGACTTCACTGAAAATAGAAGACGAGTCATTGTTTTTCTGTGAGATTCCCTAAAGAGAAAAGTGAAGAAATGTGAAAAAGAGAAAGTGAAGAAATCTTCTCTGTAATTTGTTAGATTAAATCTCTGATTTTTTAACCTAGAGGGCATCACCACTCAAAATGGACACTTTCTGATAAGATGCAGATAAGCATTGGTTCGCAGTTCAACAATGGCACTACTGTGCGGTATCATAAATTTATCAATGCAGCAACTTCTTTTCCAGAACTGGATGCTAGAGAAGAGTTAAATTTCCCCAACAAGTCCATTAAAGAGAAGTGTCTGTCAGCGAATAAACAGCAATTCTGCTTTGTACTACTAATTCCTAAGATTCCTTGTTAAAGATCAGGTTTCTTATGGAAGTTATGCTGGTTTGTATTTAACATCTTACTGCAAGGGTTTAATAATATCATGGCCGGATATTATAATTGTTACACAAATAATTAAAACCCCTAAATTACTAGTGCAGGGGGGAAAATGCAATTTTTTGAATAGATTTAATTATCCTTAGCAAAAAAAGAGTGCGATATTCACTTCAGAGTAGCACCAGCTCTAGTTTTAAGATAAGACTCTATAAAATATTAATTGATGTGTGCAGCAGAGATCAGAGTGCATTAGAAATGCCACCCAAGAGGAACTATATCTTAAAATTTGATTTATATCTAAGTTTAAAAAAAAAAAGTCATCCTGAGATTAGAGAAGGCTAAGAGGCAAACAAAATCTTATGCAGTTCCTCAGAAATAGGATGGTGGCTGTAATTAAACTGCTCATTGCCCTTAATTTTTTTTCTACATATAGAAACATATGATGCTTGTCTATTTCATGTGTCACTAAAAATACCCCAACTCTAAGCATATGAAAACTTACTATTAATTTCTCTTAGTCCTTCCAAGAACAATTAGGATTAAGATTAGATGTCATTGTGATTTACACATTTATTGATAAAACAAACCCCAAATCTTTCAAATCCAAAACTGTTTGATTGATCTAGAAGTGAAAACCTAACTTCACAATAGTAGAAAAAAGAGTTGTAAGGTAAAACAGGGAGCCCACAGGACTCAGAGTCAGAGCAGTACACGGGGTCACAGCTGGTTACTTCGTTTTTTGAAACAGGAGACACTGCTGCTCCTGTCCCCTCAGAGCTGCACTGCCCATGCTTGACCCAAGAGCTGCTCCTCCCTGTGTTTGAAATCGAGGCACTGGAGGCTGACACTCCCCTGTCATCCCTGGGACCCAATAGGACCTGCCCAGAGATCCAGATTTTGAATTTAGGAGAAGTATAATGGTACAGACATTAACAGAGAGAGTACATCTTTAAATATGAAAGTGCACATACACAGCCAAAGAAAGTTGAATGAGAACTTTATGGAGACAGACAGGGGAAGGTTGATCCCATTTTCACACTGCACAGGTTCAGATTTTGTGCTAAAATGCAAGTCAGGTATAAACAGCTTACACCACTTCCTGAATAGGATTCGGCAAACACACATGGAAGTTTTTTCTGAAATGCCTAAACAGCTGATTGCTTCATTGTGGTCCAGAAAATACTTGTGATCCCTGAGGCTGTGGTAAAAAGCTTTGCAACTTATCTTTGCAATAGATTTATTGTTCCTTAAATGTGATTCATTCTGAAAAGTTGGTAAATAATGTCACAAGAGTGGTTACACACAGATGGGGTAAGAGATTAACTATAGCAGTGTCAATCTTAGCTGTTAGAAAAATTCAACTGCTTAGTATTAAAATAAATAACTAGGTTTTTTTCTCCCTCTTCTTAAAGGGCATGAAGTATTTTCAGCTTCAAAATTTCCAGACTTCAACAAAGAAATATTAACCCCCTTCAGCCACTAAATTTAATTAATGTTACTTCACAATGCTTCTTTTAGATTAAGCTTATCAACTGCAACTTAAGTAATTATTCCAAATATATTTTAGTGCACACACAACCCTAAGAGGGTTACTTGTGGGAGCAAGTTTTTTCCTATTAAAAAAGCCAGACTCCACAGTGCTTTTAATTGAAAGCATCCCAACACTGATTTGCTTAAGGAGTTGAGAGAATGTCACAGGCTTCCCCATTCAAAGAATTTCTCCTGTACATGAACAGAACTGTTTGGATCAGGAAGTATTTTTACTGACCTTAGAGAAAATCAAGTTATATTAGGAATAGGGTACCTAGGATACCAAAACAGCAAAAGAGGATTTTTACACTTATTGTTGGCATGTTCGAATGATGGAGAGAAAGCTAGAAAGGTCAATGAATCATAAAAGCTAATGATAACATAAGCTATTGGGCCCTGAATTTTTTCAGTTTACGATGGCAAGTACTGGTAAAGAAATGCTTTGAAAAGTCCTGGTATCTCTTCCTTCTCATATCTGTGCTTGCACAATAAGTCTTCCCATAGTTTTCTTTGAGAATAGTCTTTTAAAACAGTCATCCAAATTTAGCCCTCTTGCAGAGTTAGGCAGTGACGAGACTGAATATATTTAACACTCAAGCATTTTACAGACTGCTTTCTCATCTTCTGATCTCCAGAAGTTTCCTCTTCTCATCCAGTAAGAGATGTGTGACAGTATCTAAAAATAAGATACCTTAGATGAGACTGCTTGGGGAACAAAGTAACAGCAACCTCATTTTCATTATGCTCATTTATTCAGTTCATATTACCACACTTAGACTATTCACTTATTTTAACCCAACTAATCTAATTGGCTGCCAATATTCTCTAATACAAAGTAGTTTCTTTAATGATCTGAAGCCTAAATTAGCTGGGCATAAATCAAGAGCTAGGTGTTTTACTATTACACATTACTAAGTCACATTTTTTCTGATGAGGACCTACTACCAAAGGGACAATGGATGGAGAAAAACCTTCTACTTCTAGCAAACATGTAATTTTATATTTCTCACAAGAAATATATATGTTTAAATGAGTCTATTTCTATTCAGTCTCTTTCAGGCTCCACACAGGCCATAATCCATCTTGTGGGTGGCTGAGTGAGAAAGAAACATTTATGCCTTCTTGTTGCAATTAATTGTGTAAATGTTTAAAAAGAGATTTTCCCATTTCCTAGCAAACAGTAATTGAATTCTGGAACCAAACAAGTACTGCCACAGATATCTGGGTGTGTTGGGCAAGCAGAGGCTGACTTTGTGAGCTACCATTGCAGATGGAGGTTTAGGTTGACCCTCATCCCTTGCAAACACACCTCCACTGCTCTTGAGGGATCATCCCTTGCCCTTTTTGCCACAACACATATTTGTTCCAATCTTAACCAAACAATCCACCCACAAAGTAACAACCCTATGGGGGCTCCAGCTAGAACCAGAAATAGGTTTTGTGTTGCTGCCTGGAAAACAAATCATGTAAGACTCTGCCTTTCTTCCTATACAGACACCTTAGAAATATATAGCGTTGAAGCTTTTACTTTCATTTTATCAGATGAGAAGGAAGGAGGTTTCCTTAGCAGACAAATAAAAGCTGTATATTACACAGTGAAACTCTAGGCCACAAGGCCATGTCCATCAGGGCAGGTGTCCTGAGGCTGCCCTGGGGCAGGGGGGACTCACCGATGGGTGCAGCCCTCAGCACCCAGCCAGGGTGGGACATCCCTAGGAGTAGCAGCTCTTGCTAGCACCCATCAGGCATAGTAGCAGCTACAGGGCCAAGGCTGTCCATACTCCAGGAGCAGGGTGGGAACAGGCAGCACTTGGGAAGAGGAGGAGCCCTCACAACTGAGTTTAACTGGAGCTGAATTCTGGGGCAGCAGGACAGGGGTGAGGCAGGCCATCAGTGCCCTTGGGGCTGAGCCCTTCCTGGGGCTGAGAAAGATCATCAGAGTGTCACATGAGGGGGTTGAGTTTATCCTACTGCTGAATATCAAGAAACTTATAAAAATCCAATTTGGAAATAAAAGAAAGAATTATTCCATGATGGAAGAACCACTGACTGACAGTTATCTGTTCTTCATCAAGAGAGGTGAAACTTGTTAATTTATCTTGTTTTAATCAGGATCAAGTACATCTGACAAACTGTTTCAAATCATTGCAACTCAGGGGGTTGATGACAGTCTTCAAGATACATCTGTTCTGCAGTAAGCTTCCAAAAAAATTAAAATAGATGGTCCTTCATTTTCTCAAAATGAGATCCGCTATCAAGACAGAGAGATATAAAAATATAGATATAGATATATGCAAAAATAACTCTATAATTTCTTCCTTTGATCCTCAATTTGTCCAAGGGTAATAGTGTGCAAAAAGCAGATTATGCCTGTCCTTGTCCATGTGTTTAGATGCAGTATGTAAAATCAAAGACATGTAAACAGCATTAGAAATATCTTCATGATACCAAAATATCAAATTCCAGATCCTTTTCAAACTACACAGATACAAATCTTGCAACTTCCTATGACCAGCCTGAGCAGCCTGATAGACAACTGCTTTTATTGAAACATCATCTCTTTCTTATTACCACTTTCCTTGATCTTCATTCTTTCTCTTTGTTCTGAAGTCTCAGCTTAACTTGATTAAATTCATAATCATTTTTTCTTACCCTTTTGTCACTTCTCCTACTTTCTGGTATAATTCAACATATGCCCAAATTCAAAGCATGAAGATTTCTGCATATTTCCTCAGAGTCCTGGCTTCTGAAACAGAGGCTGAAATGAGAGGTAGAAGGCTTTGTGTCTCAGCTGCTGTTTGTGAAGCTGAGAAGGTCTGATGTTATAACTCTCATGGAATTAAGGAAACAAACCATGGAATATTTCCTGCAAAATATTTCCTTGCATTTAATATATTTATGGTCAGGATTAGAACTCAGGACACCTGGCCTTTCTTGGGTTATGAGACTACCTGCCTCAAAATAGAATTTCTTCTAGTACTCCCGCCAGTCTTTCACTTTTTTGACACTACGTTTCGCTCTGAATTTGCAAAAGTGATTACTATGGGATGGATACCAGAGCAGTTTTAAAATAAAGAATGTTTTTTTAAAAATTACTGCAGGTTGTAAATTGACTGATAAATTATCTCCGAGAAATAAGAATCTTTTGGTCAAAGGAAAGAGATGGATTCCAGAAAGTGGTTCAATTTCTCTGTGCATTTAGGAGTTTTCCTGGGCATTTTAAAATAGTCTTTCTGTCAGTCTTCCTACAGAATTACTTCTTTTCTGCTGTCTTTACTTGCTTTTTAGTTTCTTTTCCATTAGGTAAGCTCTTCAAGGCAAGAAAAGTTCATACAATGTCTAGTATGAAAGGCTGCTGACTTCCCTCCTAGCTTCTGAGGTACTTTGTAATACAAATAATGATGCTAATCATATTGGATGAGCCTCTGGAAATGGGGCATTTTAGAAATCTGATATAAATTAAATGAGGGAGAAAAAACCTAGCCTTGAAACATTGTTCATCTTAAATAAAAAGATATTTATTTTTATTCCTTTTTAGGTGCCCCCTTTAGTTGGTACTGATTGGCAAATGAATGGATTTCTTATAAAGGAAGTATTCACATCAATTAATTATTTGTAAAGAGTATTTTTGCCTTCTTTTTTCCTCTTCCTTAAAATGTTATAAATACTTCCTTTCCATTTTGCTCTCCCACTGCTTTAGATATTGAGATGGTTATATCACAATCATAGCTAAATTAGAATGACTGGTGTGAGGTTATAGATATACACAAAAACAAAAGGATTGATGACTGAAAAGAGAACTGCTTTAAATTATTCAGAAAGATTATTTTTCTTTCCTTGGATTTTGAGAGCAACTGAAAAAGCAATGAATTAATATGAACACTGCATGAGCAATCTGACATTGTCAGACCCAGCACTTGTGCCATGTGCATTTCCCTCTTTTGATCACTCACTTCAAAACTTATTCAGTTCTTTTTAAACAGTTCACCTCTTTCTGTTTAAATGCTGAACTTAAAAGATTGTTCGCTAATTCTTCGGAAATTCTTGCAGCTATGCTTTGGAATTCCTATGTGGTACATACCCATGAGAATCAGTTTTTTCAAAACTTTTTTTTAACCTTGACAGTATTATAAAGGAGAATCTAGGATCTTCAAAGTGCTGAAAAACCCAGGAGTAAATCCAGAGGTTTTCAGTTCCTCCCTTCTACCTGACAGCAAAGCTATTTTTTCCTTAGATGTACTATCAAAGCAATACAGCAATCAAAAATATACTCCCAAAAAGTTAATAATACCCTTAAAGATGTCATGTCAGCCAGAATCCTTGATATTTTGAATAAGTAAAAAATGTTATGCATAAAGATATGTGTTTACTCGGCAGAGTTATATCACACATTGTGTAAATCAGCTAATTGGTGCAAGCAGCACAATTAGTGATCCCTAATTCCTGCTTTGTGATCTTTTACACAAGAACACTTATTCCTCCTCATTTCTTTTTTGTTGGGGCAGAAAAAAGACCCATCTTTTTTCCCCACAAAATGTAGGACTTGAACAACTGTAAAATGCTGCTTTTGTATCTGACTGGAATTGTACACAGCCCATGGATCACAAGAGCAGCCTGTGAAGCTGGCAGAAATAAGCAAATTAGAAAAAAAAATGCACTTCAGAGGTTTAATCTTGCTGAGGCACTTCATTCTCCCTGGTTTTGTGAATCAGCTTTTCATAAGTTGTTCTAAATTATTTTGAACAGAATGGCAGAAAGACACCTGTTTCAAAAAAAGCAGGATTAAAAAATATCAATAATATGAAATACAATTCCTGCCAGCCATACAAGAATGTCATTTTCTACATTCCACCCCAGAAAACTGTTACTAGTAGATTACTGAGTGAGGAGAGAGCAAATGATAAAAAATGAAGGAAGAAAAGGTTATATATATGACTGTGTATAAATAAACCTACATTTAAAAAAAAAAAAAGCAGCAATAAAATGCTACTTATTTTTACTGATGTTGCCAAGGGCACACAAGCTTAGAGAAGATGGTTTGATTTATATTGCAGGTGTTTCTCTCTGGAGGCTGAAGGTTTCAGCTTTATTCCCAACTTTGCTGCAGCTTAATAATGGGGGACAGCAGGGAAGTTTTCTATGTCTTTCCATGATTTTTGTAATATTGAGAGCTGAAAGGATTCAGTTTTCTTTTTAAATCAGCACACAAGTTGATGAAGAATATGATGAAGTTAATTTGACTATCCAATTGTTTAACAAGTTTAATTAATTTGGTGAAATTGTTTATTTTTTCAGTGTTCTATTGATACTGTTATTTTTGACTTTCCCTTTATGCATTTTAATCTTTGACATTAAAGTTTGTTAGTCAGACAGCTCTTAATATCAATTTTCTCCTTAATTTGCAAAGATTTATCCGCTTAAGTTGCAAATAGGTGCAATGTCAATCTTTCAGTGACCCTTGAGATTCCTCCAGAGTTATTAATTGATTTTCATTCCTCAGCTCCTTGAGAATTTTGAACTCTTCTCTGTTTTTACTCTGCCTTGCAGTTCCTTTCTCCTGTAAGTGTAACTGTGCTGTGAAGCAGAGCAGCGTAGTGACCTTAGCCTAGGAAAAGCTCTGTCAGCACTGGAGAGCGGGTTAGAATCTCTAGGGGAACTTTCATCCCTTGCCAGTGTGTACCTCTAAAGTTTACAAGAGGAGAGCATAATGCAAAGGATATCATGTGTGTATAATAGACAGCCTCAAGACTGCATGTTAGAAAGGATAATCTGTGGAGAGAAACAGTGGCCATAAATAGATTGTTGACCTCTGTCTTTTCTTTGTCACACAAGAACCATACAGTTGTCTGGTTTTCCCATTATCAGTCCCTCAGCTGTCATCACTAACAGGAACCTTCTATACATCTTATTTAATGTGACTTTGGATCCAGTGCTGTGTGAAAACAAAGAAAATTATTACCTATACTTCCATGGGTTTAGCTAAGACCCTCTCAGTTGGAAAATAAGATATAGCTCATAACATAGAAAGCACCGGAAGCTTATTCTGACGCAGTAGTCTACCTGTATTTGTTGAACTGGTTTCTTTTGGGCTCTGGTTTAACTCTGATGCTAATGTTCTGTCCCTTCTGGCAAAAAATGAGAATCAAATCCCACTACAATGAATAAATGAAAACACTGATGGCTAAAATAACTATCATTTTAGCATTTCTCATTGATAAATCAGTGTAATTACCTTTATTTTTCAAGGCAAAAAGAAAGACAAAGTGATGTGATTTATCCAAAAGGCTAACAGCAAAGGTAAAGAATTCCAGAGTTGAAATCCCCAAGTCGAGGGCTTGACAGATTGTTTCCACAGTTAGGGATAATCTGTCAATCACATGAGCCAATATTCTGTTCTATGTTTTACATACTGTGTTTTCTAGCATAGATTTCATTCATGTTTATATAGTAACCTATATACTATTGCAATATAAATTATCAGAGTACTTATGACTTTTTCCCTGGTGCAAGTTCTCCTGAAAAATTCTGACAGAAGATTGATTTTCCACAAAGAATATCAAATTCTACCTCCTGAGGAAGCTGTGAAGACAAAGCTACTCTGGAGCCCAGATTGGGAATATTCAGCCCCAAACTGGCAGAGTACAAATGTTTCTATTCACACTTTCTTCCTCTTGCTGTCTTGGATTGTTTTTACTTCCCAATGTGTACTTTTGACCAGTAAAGGAACTTAAAAGGGATAGTTGCTCATTTTCCTTCTTCATGTAGGATATGTATATATGTTTCCCTGGGCACATCACTCACAGCTAATGTCTAACTCAGGGGTTTGGATAGGCTATATGTACATAGAAATGTCTCATGGTGTACATTTCTCAAGATACGGGATTATAATATATAATTAATATACAATTATATATTTATATTTATAGTATATAATTAATATAATTATAATATATAATTAAAACAGGACTCTCCACACAGCTATTTAATCATAAGGTGATTGAACTGAGTAGTGAAGTTTGCTCATCCCAGCAGCCAGGCATTCCCATCACTGTCACTCACTTCTCAAAAATTATTTGTCTGTTTCACAGAGCATTATTTCAGTTCCATGGATATCTAAGTGTGATGACCCCAGTTTCTGTCCTTTCAGAGATTTGTTTTATTTTAGGCATTGCATTATTCTTTTCTATTTAATGTTTACTTTTAGTATAGCTCATTATCCTTTTTGCAACAACAAAAAATCATGCTTGATTTACCTTTCTCCTGGCTTCTTAAATGTTTGCCTGGTGCATACATATCAGGTTGAGGGCATTGAGAAGGCCAAAGTAATGACAGCCTTCAGGGCTGTGTCAGTGAATGCTAAATTGCCTATTCAGCTCAGCACTACCACAGGCTCATCCACAAAATACAACCACCATGATGGAAGCAGTGCTTGAATAAGCCTCAAACTTTTTCATGACTCAAAGCTTTTCAAATTTTACAGTTAAGGCCTTATTTTCCTATCAGTAAGAATCCTCTCCTCACCTTGACTTTCAGAGAAATTGCCATTTGAGAATACAGCTCCTGTAATTCCTATTTCTCCCTTCATAGCAAGGAAGACCTGTTACTGCAGACATAACAGTCAGCTGCAAAACTGGAGAAGCAGAATGATACTAGGGAACATTTTCCTAGGGAAAGTAATTTATGACAACGAGGCTCCAAAACAAATTAATATTTTTAGTTGTACCTTGGCAGCAGAAATTAGAGACCTATTGAAGTCCCTTACCAGCACAAAAGAGAATTCCTATAATTTCTTTCACTCAAGCTTAGGCTAGTGAAACAAAGTCTGCAGGTATTGTGAAGGGGTGTCATTCCTTTCAAAAGTTCTATTTCCTTTGTTATGAAAACAAGGAACAAACTGCTTGTTCTCTAGATATGTTCATTAAATAAAAGAAACCATTCAATTAATAACTTTTTACTTTCCTGTGTTGGAAGTGGCCAGAAGAGGCATGTTATAGCACAGATAAATTACTTTAACAGAACAGTTAATATCATTTAGGTTTGTGCTTACACTCTCTTAACTGTAGTCTGCTGGAAGTGAATACAAGTAAGATAACACATGTACTGCATATCTCTGGTTTCTATCACTTCCATTCACTTTGGGCTACCTTCTAACACTTTGTTTCATTAAGCAGTACCTCACCTCACTCGAGTAAGCCAGATACTGCCCAGTTTGGGTGTACACTTCAGAATCTGGCTATTTATAAACAATGTTTTCCTTCAGCTATGAGTACCACAAAAGTAGCCAGACTGACAACTGAGATGAGCCCTTATCATCTGATGCATAATTACCAGCTTAAAAAATGTTATCATGCAATTTTCATTCTACAATGCAGCAGAGGGCATCCTACTCGCTTCAGCTGCTGCTCCTGGTGACAGTGACCTGTGGCACTGAAAGGCTAATGGAATTGCACACGTGTAACTATGGATGTCATCTGTACTAAGTGAAGTTGTGCAAGTGTAGCTGAGACCATAATTTAGTACTTGTTTGGGTCATCTGCATGTGATGGAAAGAACCCAGTATGATGGCAAGGAACTGAGTGTGAAGATCTGATATTTGGGGGAAAACAATTTTCAAGAGATTTGCTGACATAAGGGTGGAAATTCATGAGACTCAGTGATCCACATCTTTCTATATCAATATGTCATGCCCTTTTGTGCCACTTTTCATCGTTGAACTTGTTTTTCAAACAGAAAAGGAGATTTGAAATGTCAAACATGAAAATTCCACCAAACCCATAAAAACATTCCTTAAATTAGGAACCAATCAACAATTTTCTTAATCTGTTCATTTTGCAAACACAATACTACTTCCATAATGGCCTATTATCAATTTTCGCCATGTTTTTGGGTACTTGTTGAAATCTTTCTCTCCTTGAACATACATTTACTAAGGCACAAGTATATATTCAACTTCATTTTTAAAGTTCTTGTTCTGGTTACTAGTTCAGGTTCTGACCTACTACCAGTAAATATCCTTAATTACAATATCAGTATAGGTTGTTATAATTATTTTATCACTTATGAAGATTACAATGGTTAGATAAAAGCATTAAAAGTTTTTAAGTGTGAAACATATCAGTATAAGAATATAAAGGACTTAATTTAATTTAATTTGATTAGAAGAACTAAATGGTTGAAGTCTGTTCTTTTATGCCTGTATTATGAAATCATGTTAGTGTTTAATGCTGAAGAAAATTGACATAGGAGAAGGTCAGCTTCTAAGCCTCAAAAACTGAAAAAAGGAAAAGTTAGAAAGAAAGAATCATATCAATATTCTCTCACTGATACTGCTTTTAACAGACTCTATCTCTTTCATTTCTAGCTCCATTAGGAAGCCCAGAACTATAAATATGCAAACCTGAGAGAACCTGAACTCCAAACCCAAGCCTCCATGGTTTCCTCAGGCACAGAACCATTGACTGGATCCAGAGAACAGTGCAAACACAAGCCACACATCCCTTCCATGCTGCAGGTCATACTGCTGGGATGCTGGGGTGATCCTGGCAGGCCTGCTGCTCTCTGCTCTTCTGTCTCCTTCCCTCTACCCCAACGTTTAGCTGTTGGCTCTGCACTGCAACACACTAGTCATCAAACTAAAGTTCCTTTATGGGCAGCTTTCCTTTGCAGATAAATGCTCTGCCATAGCATCCACTGTATAATTGACGAAATAGTACATATGTGACATATGAAAGAGAAGTCCCAGAAATTTTCTTTTGAAAGGAACAGGGCAACTCCTCCCACACAAACTAATAAAACAGTCATCAAAATATAGTGGGGTTTGAAGCTCTTCATCTCACCATATCAATTAATTTGCACTAAATCTCATTAATATTTCATTTAGTGTTCAAAATTGTAATTTTTGGTTCGGGCTTCACTTCAGTAAATATTTTTTTCAAAATGAGGGTTCAAAGCTGCTGCATACACTGAATGCTTTAATGTAGCCACTGCACCGTAGGAAGTTGAAAGGAAATCTCATAAGGAGAGGATTCCAGGACAAAAAAAGCTCCATCACTGTGAATGCTAATTAACAGCTTTTTCTACTGTTTCAAATGAAGTTCCAAAACCTGAATGACTAGATGGACTATTTCACCCCAGATGCAGTCCTTCAGGTCAAGGGTGAGGGACCTTGTGAGGGTGATGTTACTCTGTCATCTGATCCAGCAGCTAAAAGTCTGTCAGTTTCTTAATCCAGCAAAAGTCAGAAATTCAGGTCTGTAATAACAATATCACAAAACAAAAATAAATTTAATTTCTGTCAGAAATTATGGAGTTCTTTCTTTCAAAATTAACTGTACAATAATTCAAATATGTGCAAAGCTGGCAGTAGTTTAAAAGCAGTCTGTGTGATATCCTAGGATATTAATCCATTTAAACTGTACTACTAACAATTACCATGGCAGGTACACAGGCAGAACCTACATCTTGTAGTCATGGAACAACCAAAAAAATATTTCTGCACACTGGATTCAGAAGACACAAGGAATGAAGGAACCAGTGAGTCCATGCAAAGGAAAATCTCATATGAATTAGAAAAAAAATTAGTAAGATATCTGCAGCAGGCTATAAGTTTAAAATATCATTAACTCTTCCTCTGATTTAATTCAGCTTAAGTTAGGGAAGGGCATAGGCAAGTAATTAAATTCATAGCATCTACAAAACCACTCACAAAAATCAGAAAGTACCTAATCCCTTCAACCTGTAGGGTGCGTAATTACATGTCCCCTGACAGCACTTGACACAATTTGTTTTCTTTAGTCATGCACAAGAAAGCTTAAAATAATCCACAGCTCCTGATTTCAAAATAATACACTAACAGAAGCTCAGAAGTTAAGATCTCCCTAGACTCAGCACATTTAAGAAGCACCAGTGCATCCAGGTAATCATTCTACGCAGGATTTGCAGACTTCCAAGTGAAAAACAGTCCTATTGTGCAAGAAAAGACCTATAGTACTTTAAGAGGTAAAACAGTGTACCAATGGATCATATTATTTAATAATGGGTGTTTGTTTAAAGGAAGTTAAGTACTTAGTACTCTTGTGGTTCTTGAGTCAAAGAAAAAAAAATGGTATGCAGGAAACTGAAAATATTTTAAGTTCTAATTAAATTTCTTTAGATGTCCTTCCTGTGAATACAAGTCCTTTTCAGCTTGACAATTACTCTGTATTTCTTATGTGGCATTGTTCTTTTCTATCAGGTTATCCAGTTGGAAGACCCCTGAAGTGAGCTCTTGCCTTAAACATGCCTAATGCAATATGAGAAGGTAGAATTGTTTTTTACAGTTATATTTGGTTGCCAAACCCTTTAAAAGCATCTGTTGCTATATGGGTGTTAGGTGTCCTTTTGTTCCTTCTCAGCTACTGGAATTTTTCCCCTTTAGCTGAGGAGAAACCTAATAACTGGTACTTCTTGGGCGCTTGAGAAAGACAAAGAATCAGCTGGGCCCAGGAGGCAGTTGGAAGGGAGCTGGGGTTCTTTTGTCCTTCAGCAGGAGAGCGGGACACAGACTGTCAGAGCTGTTTCTCCTGGGGGGAAGAGGATTTTGCCATCATCCAGATGGAGCGGCTGCTTCTTCTCCTTCTCAATTTTTTGGCCCTCGCTCCCCTGTCCTGCTGGATGTGCTGCAGCATGAGCTGCCACCGTGGAGCTGCTGAATACACCTCATCCACCGGCCCGGGACTCTCTGCTCATCCCTGACACTTCCAGCGAGGTGTTCCTCAGAGCCCTGCAGGAGCTCCAGGACTGACTGACTGACTGCTGAGGGGTTTGTGAAGTCCAGCCTCTCTTCCACCTTTCCCGTCTTGGCCAAGAAGACTGCCATGGGCTTCTGTTATTAGTACTGTAGTTATTGTTATTGGTTTACCTTATTATACATATTAGTAAAGAACTGTTACTCCTATTCCCATATCTCTGCCTGAGAGCCCCTTGTTGTCAAAATAAAATAATTAGGAAGGAAAGGGGGAGGTTTACATTTTTCTTTTTCATTTCAAGGGAGATTCCTGCCTTCCTTAACAGATACCAGTTAACAGATAATGGGGATGAGGAGACAATGGGGAAAAAAACTGAATGCCCATTCAAAACAGGCAGCCTATATTTTACTGAAAATCTTTAGTAGTGGTATCTAAATGCTCCAGTAACATATTGGTTATTTTTCACCTGGACAGTAATGCACTCAAGCTGCCAGAGGCCTTTCAAAGGCAGCCACTCTAAATTAATTTTGCTGTAACTTATTTAATGTCAATGTTTATTTAAAAGAAAAAAAATCTAGCAATTAGAAGCAAAGGAGTATTCTAGCGCCACTGAAGTTGATAGAAAACTTTCAACTAGGAAACGTTACGCATTTGCAGGCATTTGTGATTCTGAATGATCAATTCATTTAACTCTGCAGTTCATCATTGCCTTTTGACTCTCCCAGTAACTGGCCCAGCCACACTCACTCCTGAGTGCTGGAGTAGGAGAAAGGATAGGTGTAAACACTTGAAAGACTGAAGACATGAGTGCATTGGTTTTAACAGAGACATAATTGGTAGGGGCAATAGAATGTCATTTTGGATTGGGATCTTGAAAGCCAAATAAAAGCCTGCTGAGGCAAGCTGGGTATTTGTACCATTCATGCTGCAGCACAGCAGTTGCACTTGATGAGAGGTGAGTAGGGAAGATTATCATGACCTTAGCTAAATGAATAGAGCTATAAACCTTTAGGGACTGGATTGTAGCAACATGCTACAATAGACCATAAATCTTTTTAAAAAGTAGTAAAATTGGCAATGAAAAACAAAACAAAACAAAACAAAAAAATAACCCAAACCAAACCCCCCAAAAAATTACAAAAAAACCTGGGGAGGACAGCAGGAGGGAGTCACTCAAAATGGCTGTTCCCCCTATGGCGTCACCGCCATTTTGTGAAGGGTAGTAAGAACGAAAAGGATTGAGGGGCAATGGAGCATGGATTAGGATAGGACCCAAAACAACCTGGCCAAGGCTGTCTTGAGTAGGGGATGGAAAGGGAGGGGAGATGGCAGAAGGCAGGTGGCTCATCTGTGCCCATAAGTAGTTTCTGTATTTCTTCCCATTTTTAAGAGCATTGGGATTAGGGATGCAGAGGGGGGAACAGGAGACTGGGAAGTGGAGTTTGAATATGAACTTTGAACTGCATCATAAATTAAGTGAAAAAGGAGATAAAACTTAGCAACTCTTAACTTTCCCTCTGTTTGAAGAATGCAAAGTTTTTCCCCAACCAAGTCCCAAAACCCCAATGAATTAACTGGGTCTTTAGAGACATCAGGAATGGTCTTGAACAACCAGTGAATAAACTGTTTTAACTCCCTCTTTGAAAATAATTTCTCCCTAACAACAACTTCCCTAACTTGCATAATATACATTCCGTTCAGCCATACTAAGCCCATTCCCATGGCTATTTTTCCCCATCCACAGGACCTTAAATGAAGAAGGACCTATACCTCAGGCTGGTTTCCCATGACTTCCCCTCCTGCGGGTCTGGGGAGAGGTCAGATACACAATGTCCTGTGGGAGCCCATCAACAGAGACAGTCCTTCAGCTGCACGAAGGGTGCTGGTTCTCCTGTCCACTATGCCTGATAAAACTTAGGCTTAGTGTTGGGGTTGCAGCCCACCCGAAGGCGTCTTCTTCCTGACAATGGCTGTCCAGCAGGTCGTCGCTGGGGTTGCTTTCAGGGACCCCAAAAAGTCCGGTCCCTGTTCGGGTGTCACTTGTTGCAACACGCTATATCTGGGTCCTTAAAGCAGCTTGTATGCTTAGGTCTGGGGTGTGAGACCACTAGAAAGCTGACAAAGGATAGTGATGGGACAAGTTCTTGTTTGGAGATCCAAAGCTGGTTTATTAAAACGACAATAGGACCCAGCTTCAAATAAGATCCAGGGACAAGAACAAGGATGAGCTGAGGGTCCAGGATTATATACAAGGTAAGATGGAGCGGTTTGGAGGGCTAGGATCCAATGGGAGTAGGGCAAAATGCTGTATAGAGGGGGTTAGGGACAGGGACAACCATTGGGGATTGACAGGGCAAGGCAATGCAACAAAACAGGATCAACAGAGGTTCCAGGAAGGGAGAATATTCTAGAGGGTATATAATAATTGGGAAACAGTGGCCGAACAGGGGTGGTCAGGGCCAATGGGCCAATGAGATAATGGAACTAGGAAAGAATTAACATCTGAATGCAAATGATTGTATGCAGGTGCTTTATTGAAGAGCTCTGGGAGTCGGGGTACAAACCCAAATCTGACTCCGACATGGGTTCGGAGTGATCGTCTTTTATATCTTTATGTTATACAACTACATGTTAATCATTAAACTTACATTGTTCTATTGTATACATTGATTCTACCCGAGCATGAATTTTCGTGATTATAATTAAATCACCCAAACTTCATTACTCATGATTGATAATAATAATATCACAATGAAATAATTTATCATAGTCATTAAAGAGTAACATAGATACAGCTAACAATCACCCATAGAGTACAGGTAGTTCTACATAAACATTTCCCAATGCCTACCAAGCCCTCTCCCCTGATTAGAAGTATTTTAACCCTATACTTATCAGAAAGAGGCTTTTCTCACCCCAGCCTTGGGAGATATTACTTATTAAAACCTTTCCATGGTCAAGGGATAAGGATTTTAGTAATTGGCCCTTGGGCCTCCAACTGGATGGTGAACAAAGCAAAGAGTTGGAAAATAACAGGAATCACATAACTTTATTAAAAATTGTTTTGTTTAGCTTAATTTTTAAATTTGTAAGGTATTTTCCTGTCACTGACTTTCAGTATCAACTGTGTATCCCAAAGCAAATTTATTGTGGGACTTCATTCAATCTGCTAAGGCTGAACTTGTTTCATTTTTATCTACTGAAAAAGTACAAGCAGAAAACTCAATGCACATTATCAACACAGGCTATGAAAACACCTTAGAAAGTGACACCACTCCTTATGAAATCTGACACAAAATTTTGATGATCCAGATACCTTAAGATCTGAAGAAGCTGATGCTACTTGTGTCATTTGACTCCTTCTATTACCTAGATGGGTCTGTGGGCTTTGTAACTACTAAAACTTGAATGAGAAAATCAAAGTGATACCTTGTGTCTTCTCTGTAAGATTTTGATGCTTCCATGTTTCCTCCCCCTTTGTTGTCACAGGCAGCACAGCATCTGAGCCATTGCACTGGGGCATATAGCAAACAGAAATCTTTTGTGCTTCAAAGGGAAAATTGGTTTCAGGGCTATTTAATAACAATATCCTCCATGTCTCCAATTTTCTGAGCCAAAGAAGAATTTGTTTCCTGCCTGCCTACTCCACATGTAACCCAGCCTCTAATGACATTCAAGGGGAGTATTTGCCCTTCCCAGAATTGTCTTGTTTGGGCAGAGATGACCAGTATAAGTTATTGCAGAATGTGGTTGGAAAATTATCTACTGGAGAGATTTTTATTGCAATGCTTTCAGCACAGCAGCAGTTTATATGTCATATTCATGACTAGAAACACTTTTAAAAGATGCTTCATTTTGACTTAATTATCCCATCTTTTGTATACTTAATAAATATACAATGCAACAAGAAGTTATATGACTGTTGAAACAAATGGAGAAAAATTTTTCAGAGCATAACACAAACCTTATGAATCATAAGAAGACCGTAACTAAAGAAAGCCTTGTGAAGATATCTCTCATTAACAAATATGGGATTCTAATATGAGTCAAAAATTAACAGATTTACTGGATGTTACAGGGGGTAGGTTTAATATTGCAGAATCAATAGAGAGAATAAAATTTAAATTTTAAAATAGCAACATAAATTAAGATCTATACAAGATTTGGGCATTCCTCATTTTTTCTTTAATGTGACTTTTGTGGTGCAAAACATACAGTGAGTTTTAACATGATATTCTCCTTTAAATAATGGTTTGCCAGGGTATTTCACAAAATTTATGGGAATTTATTATTACTAATCCATTGCAAAATATAGTTTAAAGTTAACAGTAAATTCAAAATTAATTTACAGGATGATGATTACTATATTTCCTTAGGAAACTGGGCCAAATTAAAATGATACTGTTAAAATCATCACAGAACAATCAGTATTTGCAGTAATGTTGCAACAGGAGTAATGAGGTCCAAGTCAAATGTCTTTATTTAAAAAGAAAATCCAATATTTATTTTTTAAATTTGGTTTCAAATGCATTCAGAATTTTAACTGCTGTTTTTAATTTACCTTGGAATAAAAGTTCAAAGTTTTGGGCAAGGAGACTATTCAGGTATTTTGTTATTATTTTTGAGGAATCTGATTATTGAACTTGATCATACTTTTCACTTATTACATCATTTTGTGTCTTTATGCACCTCTTAGACAAGAACTTATATTTATAAAACAAGCACTTTTCTGCTTCAGCAGCACCCATTATTTACAGAATAATAAAAATGTATTCATTAAATAGTAAAATAAATAACAAAGATAAGATTGTTTTTCTAAAGACCTCAGACTAAGTCATAGATAAATGATTGTGGGTCCAAAAACAGAAAGCATAAGATGAGAGAATGATTTATCTACACTTTGGAAAACAAAAGTATCACCTCTTGCTTTAGCTACTAGACTAGGGAATCACATGGAAGAAGTCCTGGTCCATAGAGAAATTGCACATTACCCTCACTGCCTTTGGAATGAATGTCACAGTTTTGGATCAGAGCATCCAGGTAAGCATTCATTGCATTTTAAAATAATGTTTTCCAGTCAAATAAAAAGAAATCTCTACAGAAAAAGCAATTGGGAGATAGTGTTTATTCCCATAACGGAGCTGCCATTAAGTAATTTTTATGCCCAGAGGATGGTGCATGCCCCTATTAGAGTGATGTTGCTACACTATATCTAATAATGGATGGATGTCAAGCCAATGCTCCTGAAGAACTGCAGAGGACCCTGGGCAGGAAAGTTCCTTAGTGACAAAGTCACAGATAAAGCTAAACACATGTAAGTGAAGATGATACAGCCAGGAGAAAAACTATTCCAACGTTACTATGAAATTAGTCTTTCAACTGACAGTCACATAGGAATAAGATTTTCATATAACAAATATCTCTGTGAAAACATCAGCTCCATGCTCAGTAATGGTTAGAAAGCAAACTTAAAAAAAATTATTGAAAAGTAATGAAGACTAGAACAGGCAATGCTATTAAGCCAGTGCATAAATCAGAGCCTGCTTCCTCTCAAAAAGCACACTGTGGAGACAGAAAAGGCACAGGGAAAGGCCATAAGTGAAATCAGATGCATGGGACTGCTTTTGTAAAAGGAGCAACTGAACTGATTAGTATTTCTCTATTTGAAAAAAAGACAACTGAATGCTGAATAGAGGAAGTCCTGTAATATTTTGACAGGAAAGGAGACAGTAGATAGACATTAATTATTCACTGCTGCTTCCAATACAAAGGGGGAAGGAAAAGAGGAAGAAATCAAAAAAATTTGTAGGGCTGGGATCAGATCAAACATCTTTGCACAGCGTAGCATGGTGAGATATTTCTTCATACAATATGTATTTAAGCTGTGTAGTAGCTAAGTTACACATTTCATTCCAAATAAGTCAGCAGAAAGTAAAATACTACATGGGTTGAAAAACAATGGACAATATGACTAAATAAATTCCATTAGTTCCACTAAAACCAAAGATTTCTGCTTCAGGACGTATCTAACACAGGTTTTTTTAGCTTTGAGAAATCACTCAAAAGTAGAAGAATATTCAGAAGACACACTGCTGTATGCTTGCTCAGGCCTCTAGACTACCCTGTGTTCCTGCAGAGGCTGATCACCACCATCACAACCACAAGGTGCTGGACCAGACTGACCTTGCTCTGACTCTAACCTTATTTCTATATAGAAACTCAATATAGAAACTATATAGGAACACAAGGTGTGGACATTTTTGATAGAATAGAAGTGATCCCTTTACCAGGAAAAACTGGAAGTCAGATCTTTAGTGGGTAAACTAGAATTGTCCCATTGCAATCAATGGAACTGCATTATTTAGCCTTGTAGATGATTTAACCTAAGTTTCTTAGAAATGAATGGCTCTTAGATTTGCAACAGGTTGCTGACACAAAGAATACTGCAAATTTCTTCAATTTGTTCAGCTGATTATACATTTGACTGTAAATCAGATCTGAGATCCACCTCCTCTCTCTCCCATTAATTCTGCTCTAAACCTAACCTTGTTCGTTCTTTGCCCCTGTTTGCCACAGTTCATAGTAATCCTTTTATTTCTGCAGCTCCATCTATTTTACAATCTCAGCCACCTTTCTTACTCAGATCTTTTGTTCTATAAAATATCCACTGAATTGTCATGTGGTGCATAGTGTGCCAAATTGCCTCTGGAAGGACACTCCATAAAATGCTGTTCTGAAAACACTATCAAATATACTACACAGTTTATATGAAACTAATTCTGTGCTTCAACATGTGAGCATCAATTCTTAC
Organism: Anthoscopus minutus; assembly: GCA_013399455.1. Classification (NCBI taxonomy): domain Eukaryota; kingdom Metazoa; phylum Chordata; class Aves; order Passeriformes; family Paridae; genus Anthoscopus; species Anthoscopus minutus. Next base: position 6,042 of record VWYI01022517.1, on the reverse strand, counting down.
AAACAAGATTAAAATTCCAGCTCAGGCAGGAAAAAACCCCAAAATAAACCAAAAAATCCCAACAACAACAGCAACAACAAAAAGGGATAGTCAGTGTTGGTGACGCATAGAAGTCCGGAGAATGATCAAGTCAACATTGCATTAATGGCTTTGCAAGTAAGTACTTCACAGCAGAAGGCATGAAAGCAGTTTTCAGACACTATCGGTTTACAGCTTAAGGTATCCTGTATTTCCAATTTTCTTTACATGTCTGCATGTGTTCTACATCTATTTATCACATTTGGTTTTGAAGGAAGGTGGCAGTTGGAAAGTTTTCTTGATTTGAAATATTTATTTCTCATGTTTCCTAATGCAAAAAATACCACTACAAACAGACTAAGATTTTCCACCTGCTACATGAAATTCTATAAGGTGAGTAAAGCAAACCAAATTGCTGTCAAATCCACCTTAATGATCCTTGTTCTAATTACACCTTTTATAAGGTACTTAAAATTAACTTAAAAAGTTAATTTATACTTGGTATGTATGTATGTAAAAAATGTTTGAGTAGTGGTCTTAATGGGATTAACAAATTTAATTTTAAGTTCATTGATGTTTCCATCTTCAGTGGATATCATTAGATTTGGTGGTTTAGAAGTTTTTGATAAGACATACGATTCACTGTTCCAGTAGTCACCAAGAGTGTAGCATGGCCAGTGCAGGAGTGAGGGAATAGGGTGGGCAAGAAGAGAGGAGTGGGAGAACAAACTGCATGTGCGCACAGCTCCAGAAAATGCAATCCCTGGTATAAGAGAACCATGGGTCGTCAAAGTTACCAGGACAATGGCATGGCTCTCTTTCCAAAGCCCTGCAGTACACCCCCACATCAGGTCTCAAAGCCTCCTTCTTTGGCTGTGAAAATTCTGTTATTCTCTCTCTTGTGAATTTATTTTCTACAACATATATCCCTGAAACATGCCCATCTGAGTCCTACAGGGAAGCAAACACACATCTAGGAGGACAGCACCACAAGTAGTTCAGATAATAGAAATTGTCCCTGGTTCAGCAGCAAGAAATGCCTGAGCTAATTAATGCCATTGCTTCTTGACAGGACAAATGAGCCTTTGCAGAGCTCTGACAGCTTTGCTGCCCCTCATTCCAAGATAGATATTTCAAGATAGATGTAAAGTTGGATCAGCAGGTCCTACAGAGGCTAGGCCCTGGAAAACAGATTCATTGTGGTTTCAAGTGATATGAGCCAGCTTTTCTGAAATACAAAGATCCATTTCTTTAAAATGCAAAATCTGTTATAAAATCGCCAAAACAGGTGTGCTGGTTTTGCATGGGTTGATATTTAGGAAGAAGGAAGAAAAACACCCACAGAAATTATTTTCCTGAAAGAAGCTGCTGGGTCCGCCTCTGTGAAATCCACTTTTTAAAACCTGGGAAGCCCAAGAAGACTTTTTTTGCTTCCAGGCTCAGAAGGTGACTGAGCTCTGGTGAGGCCAGTCCCACTCTGCTGCAGCCCACGTGGCCTGGCAAGGCTGGGCCAGACCCCAGCAGCTCCTGGGCAGGGGATGGGAGGCCAGGGGGCCCCAGCTGAAGCTGAGCCAGCTCACAGCTGCTGAAATCTCATTAACACCAAACCCTGCCTCCATCCCTCCGGCCCATGCTGAGCTGGGGTCCCACTGGACCCGGGCCAGACCAGGCCCCCTCTGCCACAGTCCCCACATCTGCTGCCAGGCAGAGGGAAGGGCCCAGAACAGCCTGAAATCCATCATCTACTGCTTCATCCACTGCCCACAACCACCTACAGGCCTGGGTGAAATGTTAACCCTTTCAGTGCACAGATGAGACCTGCAGACCATGATTCTTCCCTTGGGTGGGAGACAAGGACAGAGTGACGACACATAGAATGACAACATGAAGGTCATGTTGATGTTGATGACAACATCAAGGTCGGTAAAGAAGGAGTCAAATTCCAGATGGAAGGAGAATGAGGAGATGCCCTAGTGTTGAGGCTGAAAGTTCTTTAGGTAACACCATGAAGATGGACTATGATATATTACAATATTCACTTTAATTCATGAGAATGTGTGGGGGAATGGAGTGTTCAAACTTATGCACCTGAGCAGAGGCAGCCATAATTAAACAAAGTAGATGTTGAAGAAGCTGTCACCCCATGAGAAGCTTGAATAGAGAGAGAGAGAGAGATGAGAGTGAGAAAGACCATGTGCCCCCAGGGAGAGAAGAAGACCTCTGTTCCTGGAGATGAAGATGATCATAGAAATAAATGAAGAGAGTCATTGCCTTTGAACAACTCATCATTAAAAACAATACCCCATAAATTGATGTGCCCATTCATTCAGCTGCAAGAAGGCTGTGAAGGGAGGAACCTCACAACAGCAGATTTTTTTTAAACCAGACATCAGCTGTTTGTGAAAATGCAAAGCCACAAGAAGACTGTGTTCTTGTGGAGAAGTCTCAGTGGCATGGCAAGAGAAAACTCCTCTCCCTTTAAGAACTGAGGAAAGACTATTGTAAAAGTGAAAACTGATTTAAAATCCCAGGTTTTGTCTCTACATTTTCAATTGGGAAAGGAAGGAAGTTTGGCAAGGGGAGGGAAAGTGTTCTGGAGGTTTCATTCTGGTTTTCTTCCCCATTCTTTTAGTTCTGTTAATAAAGTTTGCTACATACCCTTTAAGTTTTGAGCCTGTTTTGCCCTCCTCCTAAAAATATACCTCACAGCAGTAAATGAGTAACTACACTGGTGAGTTTGGCCTGCTCTAAACTCACCACAACAGGCACAGCTTATTATTCTTCTAAGGGCTCACAAGCCCATCTAAACACAGTGCTAAAGCATCCCATGCTGACTGTAGTCTTCATCAATTCTGAGGGCTGGGTGAACCATCCTACCTAATCCTTGTTATCTGAGAAGGTCAGGATTAGCTTTCCCATCTATGCTGCTGTTTTTATCTTTTCTTTTATATTCTAAACTGTGTTTCTAAGCTCCTTTTCATTCAAATGCACACTGCAACACACTGGTTGCATTACACGTCCGCTGACAATTTGTTAACATTTCTAGATATAATCCAGATACTCAATATCCTGGACAAATTGGCGGTAGTCACTTCTTTCAAAATCTGGTTGGAAAGGGCAGTCATATTCACAGAAATCCAATCATATGGCATCCAATCATATGGCAGCACTATTATCCTTTTTGTACTTACTGGAAAAACTTCCATTAGCAAAAAAACCCCAAACATTGGTTTCTCAGAGACAGGTTGTTACTAGCTGGTGAGGAAGAGCACCAAATTAGTGAAGAAAATCAAGCAGTTCTCACTTAGTAGCTTACATTGTGGCCCTTGCATTTCAAAATCATTCTAAAGAATTTCAAAGGTACACATGTAAACAGACTTTTGTGGCTGGCTACCTGCCATTGTGAAGATTTGGAAGATTACATTAGCAAACACTTTGTGTGATTTAGCACATTGCTATGTGGCAGCTGGGCTAACGCCCAGGTAGCTGTGCTAATGACCCCTCTTCTGTTTACCGTATGTTATCATTCCCCCTGAAATTACAGTTTTACAGGAGTTTCTGCAGATTGACAGTCTTTAGCAGTTACTAAATGCAATGGATGCTTGGAACAAGGAAAAATGGAATTAAATTTACATCTCAGAAAGAGTTGTATTTTCTAAACCGTTTAAACAAAGTTTAAACGTTGTTAAACAAAGTTTAACAAAGAATAATAGCAGGTAATTGTAAGATTAAGAAGAATAATTTCAGTTAATTGCAAACACAACTGTGTGGTTTTGATAGGATTTTGTTTACTTTTCACTATGTTATCCTGGGTTTGGAGAGGAAAAAAAGTGATACACTAGTGTAGTGATTTTAGTTACCTGGCAGAGATTTGTTTCTGGACCAAGCCTCCTTGACAGAGGAGGGCCTGGAAGGGCAGGAAAACCTTCCAAAATCTATCCAACTTGGGCTGAATCATGAATTCAGCTCAAGGCATGTGCTGTGATTTTAGCAAATCCTGTGTGAAGCATCAATTTTATTACAGAATTGAATCATGACATAACATGGGATTTAGCTTTGTTTTTATTCAATCAATTGATGAAAATACTTGAAGCCAGGTAAATTTTAAAGCCATTTCTACCAGCAGTAAGAAGCTTCATACTCATTCTGACAGTGCCCCAGAGATTTTACTCCCACCTGTATTGTTGCATGTAAATTGTCAAGAAGAAAAAGGAAAAAAAAATATTGTACTTGAGAGTTTAACCCAACAGGTTTAAATTATACCATAAACTCACTTAATTTTATTATGTATGGAATAATACAAAGCAATATAATAATCACTGCAAGTATTAACAAAGCTTTCTTTATGATATCTTTTATCTACTTATTCCTCATCCCTTAAACTATTTATCTAAATCATTCACAGTTAATTTCTTCATATTATTTTGTAGTTGTTTTGGTTTCCTGTGAATGGATGCAGAATGGTTAGACAGGTTTAAAACAATACATTCTTTTAAAATCCTTACACCTGTGCCCATGTGCTAATAGCAAAAATCTATAGCAGTTCTATGTTGCAGTATGTTGTGTCTAATACTATCTACATCACTGAGAATTTGATTTAAAATAGCTGAAGTTTCACCCAAACATTGTGTTTAGGCTGGCTAACTGGCAAAGCTACACTATTATAAGCAAACAAGGCAAACAAAGCAAAACACAAACTTAACATTTGATTGAACTCCATTTGTCTCTAAGGTTATCCTTTGGCAAAAGGTTCTTTTCTCAAATTTTAATTTTCAAGCCAATTTTCCAGCACAGTCTTCTTTTTTGTTTTTGTTTGTATTGTTTCTTTCTCTCTAATCTTGTTCAAACATCACTCAGCGATGAGGCACAAAGATGTTTCGTGCCCATTCAACTATTTTTTTTTTAATTTGGACATTTTAAAATTCCTTCTTATATTATTCTTCAAGAATAGGAAGGCAAGGGTTAATACCATGCTTTTGCCAAAAGAGCTTTACAGTATTCCTGGTTTTTACATTCTTCACATTCATATAGGACACGAGGTTCACAATTTCGCAAATGGAGCAAAAATAATGTCCAGCGTCCTCCAGGGAAATGAAAAAATTACTATTGTTTTAAGGTCCAAATAGCTGAGGCTCCAGATGTGCTGTTTAAGCAGGTAAAAGTCTACAGCAGAAAATGTTGACCTTTAACATCCATGAATGTTCTTTTAAATCCTGAAACATAATAATAAATGAATAATTGAAGAAAATTAGTAGAGACACAACATTATGGTGTTAGCATAAACTTCTGTTGGCAAACTGTCTCTGTAGTTTTCAGACACAACTGTATCTTAGCTTCTGTTCTTGTTTTAACTACAAGGCTGTATGGTGACTTCTCTTTTTACTGGGTCTCATGTTTTCGGAGGCAGTCAGTGTCTGGTCAGTTTAATAGGTAATGATTTTTAACCTGTTAATAAAGCATAGGCATATCTCCTCTTTAAGTTACTGAATCATTTAGGCTTATCTGAGGTACACTTAATTGAAAATTCAGATTTTATGATCTTTTCTAAATTTTTTATTTAAATATTTCATTATTTCAAAATGAATTGTGATCTAAATTTCTAATGTATATATTGCATTAATTAAATGTTCTTAGTGATATCAAAGAAATTGCTATCAGTTGTCGCTCAAGGTTATGGCGAGAAATTGTTACACAAAGAAATTATTACACAGAGAAACTAATTAGCGTTCAAAGCTGCACAAAAGAATCATTATTGCTTAGGATAGCATGAAGGCCTAGATAAAGCTGTGNTTGCTTAGGATAGCATGAAGGCCTAGATAAAGCTGTGCAAACGCTGCCCAATCAACATATTTTCCAAATGTGATAACCACATGTACTGCACATGACAGCAGCCTGAATAAGACTAAACACTTCAGCCTCAGCGACCATCGAAGGGTTAAAACGACCCCGAGGAACAGGAGGTGCAGGTTCACTACAAAGGCGAATAGGAGGAGCGGGGGGGAAGAAGAAGTTCTGCCAAACAAA
>VWYI01022516.1:46890-129145 GCA_013399455.1 Anthoscopus minutus | reverse complement strand
AGGCTCAGAAAATCATGTCCACACCAATCCAGCATTTCCTCTAAAGTCACCAGTAATAAAGAGGCCAGTTTATGAGATAGATGCATTGCTCTTACAAATGACACACAAGAAAACTTAACATAAGCAAGAGATCATTTATTCCAAGAGTTCTCTTTCATAAAGACAGTTGCCCAAGACCTACACTTAAATCTTCTGCCACATGGATACCAAAAAACCCTTTTGCAATACCATTTAACTTTTAGGATAACTGAGGGTTGGAAGAAGGTGAAAAAGGTATGCCTTTCTTTTTGTGACTTCATATGCCCTGCTTGACATCTGACCTGATATTGTGGGTGGAGGGACAAGAGAGGAGAGAGAGGATGGAATTTGCTCTCCAGAAGTCTTCATTTCCAGAGGCACAGTGCTGTCTGCAGCGCCTGGATCTCAATCCTCCCATGAAATAAATAGCTCCTGTCTTCCCACTCTCACTCCAACTCAGATCCCTTGAGCTGAGCATTTCTCTGCTCTGTCACTTTGCTGGGGTGGCAGGGAGAGGAATTCTGGCTAGATACAAAACAGGGAGAAGATGGAGTAGGAAAAAAGAGCAAGAAGAGAGTGAACACACTTCACCTCCAACTCTCTTCCCTTTCCTTCTCCCTGTGGCCAGAGCAGTTGTTTTGTGTATTGCAAAAGTGCATTGGCCTGGGTGCATATGGCTCAGAGTAGACCACAAAACTGCACAGGGCAGGGGACTATATAAACACTATAGCAGTACTCATGCTTAACAAGTTGTAGCTTTTGACTTCACAATTAAAATATGACCAATGGTAATCAAATGATATAATTTGGTATTGCTATAAGCTATACCCTATTATGTCTATGTGAAGGATTCTCCAGTGATATTTCTCTGCTATTGGGTCAGTGGAAAAAAGTACTTGATGATTAAATTGACCTATTTTGCCCTTCATATGTTTTTCTGTGTTGTTTTTGTTACCCCTGATCATGTCAGACAAGATTTGTGCCTCCTTACTTAAAGTGATCCCTTTAACTGCACTCTCTGGCTATCTAAGAAACTAAAGCTTGCTCCTCCTATACTTTTCCTTTAGTTCCTCTTTATTAGCTTCTCAAAAACTCTTTTTGTGTTCTTGAGATGCTCTTTTTGTGTTCTATCTCCAGGCAGTTTGGGTTTTATTCCCGTTCTTAGAAAATTTTCTCTTTTCCTGTTTAGGCTCTTTTTATCAGGTTTTACCACCTGGTTGACTCAAGTGATGATGAGCTGAAATTTCCCTTCATAACATGTGTTTCCACAACACCTGCAGAATTCACTCAACTGTGCAAAACCAAGGAACCCTGGGAACCTATGTATCCCTTATGACAACTGAACTGTAGCCTTTATTCTCATATAATGACTTCCCTCTGAATGCAGAAAACTGAACAATGTCAATTCAAGAAAAATGAATTGAATCATTTATGTTTGGAAGCAGTCTGAAGCTGAAAGGGAACGGGGGAAACACCAGAATGAAAGGAATCCTGAATTCCAATGTCTAGCAAAAACTCATTTTTCTCTTTTCTCCCTAGAGTCTCCACACATTATTCTGTGCAACAGATGGACACATGTTTATTGCAATATTTTGTTCTCTTGTTTTTTGGTTAATGTGAAGCCCTAGATTTTCTTCATATATTCAACTTCAGTCCCAGGCCAGACTTACAGTTCCATTTCTACCAGATTTCTCATTTATGTTACATATTTTAAAACCACAGCATTGACAGAATGTACATATTACATTATCCAGCTTGAAGGTACCCATCTCTACCACCCTCTCAAATTCTAGATATTAGTGGTTTGTAGAAGAGGAACCAAGGAGATGAAGTCTTCCTTGCATTTGTGGAATGTCAGTTTAAGTGGCTTGTTCTGGCTCCTCTGTCAGCACCTCAAGTCACCTAGACTCAAGCTCTTGATTTAAACAGTCCCAAGCTCTTGACTTAAAGCTCTTCAGCTACATTTTCTCCCTTTCAAGGATTCCTCTGGCTTTTAGAGGCTGTTCTTTCTCCAACTGCTGTCTTAATCTACTACTTATTAATCTTTCCCGATTGTCTGAGAATGCTTGTGCAGGAGCAACTTTCCTCAATAGAAAATTAAGCATTCCAAATAAAGTTGCTACAAAGAATCAGCTTTTTGATTCCTTCAATTGCAAATTAATATGGTGAACATAAGATTTAAGAACATATTGTGTTAATTCTACATTTGGACTAATAAAGGGACAGAGAAAAGATCACCTACCTTGCTACATTTGTGGGGTCAAGACCAGTTTCCTTAATTATTTGAACAAAGGTGGCTGTTTGGATAAAGAACTTCCCACACAGTGTGTCAGTTCAGATGCACTACAGATACTGAAACTTCATCTTTGAAGAGAAGGATGTGTAAGGTAGAAAAGGAACATCGGGGTCCAGGTGTTATCAGATGCTTTCATGGGTAATTCTCATATTTCATTGGCAATTACATTTGTAAAACAACTCCTCTATCATCTTCTAGAGAACAGATGAACTGCTGATGCTGAAACCCAGTCACTGCAAAATTGATTGCAGTGCACAACACTGACCTACAATGCTTTGTACTCGTTTATCAATAGGCATAATAAAAATATAATGTTAAGACTAGTTTGTGAACCTACAGCAATTAAAAGCAAACACAGAAAAAAGACAAACATGAACATCAACCTAGCTGAAATCAAGAGAGGAAAAAATATGCATTATATTTGGTAGCCAAACCAATATGCAAAGACATAGTCCATGTAAGAGGAGAGAACTGTGAAAGAGAAATGCTCAGTGGCTTTTAAATGCAAAATTTTTGGTTTTTGTTGAAGCCGAACCCAATTGTTTCCATAGTACGATGTTTCAGAAGCAATCCAGTTCCTAGCAGGTGACAGCCATCAGGTTAGGGGGTGAAGAAGTATGGCAAACCAGCAGAAATATTCAGATTATATGCTACTCCAAGACCTCAGTTTCATCACTCTTAGTAATTTTTTTCAAGGGAACAAAATATTTAGAGACCTACTCTTTTGCAGCAACATTTCAGCATGGGATACCTCAAAGTTATGTTAGAGACAGGACATAGTGACTTTGCCTCTCTGCCTCTTTCCTTTATTAGGGCCTTTGAAGGAAGAGAAGAGACACTTATTATCAAATTTAGCTTTTTTTAAGCCTTCCCATACCTCCAAAAGCAAGAGTACACCTGGCAAACCAGAGACATCACAATTCCTCTGAAATCTTTTTGCTTATCTAGATGCTTGCTTCACAGCACTGTCATCATTACAAAGTTCTGATTTAAAGTTCTCTTTACTCACCTATATAAATGCTCTAAAATGTTCCTACTCCAAAGCCACAGACACTAGCCTAAAAAATAGAAGGGCATTAGGACAAAGACATTCTCCATGGGCACTCTGAAATGCTAGAATTGTAATGAGATTGTGTAAAACTCACAAGGTTTCATCAGTCACATGGCGCCTTTAAAAACAGATTAACAAGTACTAACAGAGAAAGCTTGAACATGAAATTTCTTTATACTTTTCCCTGTTTGCAGGTAGCTAAAAGATTTTTATTCCTAATGTTGTTGCTATACCAACTTCCTCAAAAAAATAAATTCACTTTAAAAAAGCCACAAAACCGCTGTAGAGCACAGAAGACTGCTTATATATATATATCTGCCACTGTGCACATTGCTAGCTCAAAGATTTCTACTATTCAGTGCATTGTGCTCCTGACACACACTTTCTATAAACAGACTCTACTCTGATAGTCTCCCTTTACAGCTATCATGATATCACCACGGAAAGTGCATCTCCCGGAAATTTTTCCCTTTTTCTCTTTTTTTTTCTTAAATCTTATGTGCCAAGTAGATTTGCCTCACAGGAGTTTATCCATGTATAACATGATTTGTTAAGAGCTTTAAAACAAAGTTTTAATCATGATTACACCAGGGGAGACAAGAGAATATGCAAAACAGAGATAACATTAAACTTGCTTAAGTGTCTGACCACATAAAGGGATACTGGCTTATGCTTGAGGGATTTTTGTGCCACGATATAAGACTGAAACTGTATTACAAGCTTGTCCTGGTTGCAGAGAGGGGGCAGAGTGTGTGTTTCTTACTCCATTGCTGGTTTGCTTTCAGTGAATTGTTACGTCAACCCATAGTCCCTTCCTTTGTCCCTCTCTTACCAGAAGGAGTAGGGTAAAGAGAAGTGACTTATTTGGAATTTAATTTCTGGCCCGTGCTAAACTACCACAAAGCTGTTTATTTTCAAAGTAGGGCATTCTCTTTTCTCCAGTGACATATTTTTTAAGTAATACCTAACAAGGAATTATTAATATCTGACTCTGTGTGTTTCCACACTAGGATCATATTTCAGTAAATATTAGACCTTATTAAAGAGTAGAAGTTTTCTGCAATACAACATTAATATCGTAAAAGGGATCCAATTGTGGTTGCAAGTGTTTTTGACAGCTCAAAAAAAATGAGAAAAGTTGATTAGTTTGAAAAAGGAGCACAAACTTGACAAAATCTTAAAAAAATTTAATATCACCAACTTGATCAATCATGTCATGGTGACCTCAGTACAAAAAATCATGCTCAACTGTGACAAAACATCATACAATCACTAGTACTTAGCACAGAACTGTTTAGATTGTAAATTAGGATGCCTAGTAATAGATACCTTGTTTTAGAAAACAGTTTATACATCAAAAATTACAAATAGCTGATTCAGAGTTTTTGCAAGAATAATTTTCAAGTCCAGTTCAGGAATAATTTGGTTGAATAGAAATTCAGTGCTGTGGAAATGCCTTTTGATATCCTTCCATATAACATTTACAAAGCTCACAGAGTTAAACTGAGAAATTGACTCCACTCTCTTCCCTGGCGCATATTCCCACCATGAAACACATGGTATTCCTGTGTTGAACTCCCTCTAGCTCATTCTGAATCAAATATTTGTCAAATCCAGGAAGAGAACATGAGGGTTTAATCCCTACTTATCTGAATAAACTGGAATTTTGGTTTGTGTTCTGGCTTAGACAACAGAAATGTGTGAGCCAAGCTGATCTGCTCTTAACCTTGAGTGTCCTTCAATGCTGGCCACAGAGGGTGCAACACCACTACTGCCACTGAGTATGAGTGTATTCATTGCATTTTATTTACAACTCACAGAACAAATTTTGTTTCATGAGAAAATTGAGACGCTTGACTTTTCAAGAAGGAGGAATTCCTCAATCTATTATATATGCACGCAGCTGCTGAGTGCAATTCCAAGGACAATCATGACCCAGAGACTTTATTCTGTTAAAAGGTAGCTGAGCAATTCAGCTGAGAACAATCTGAATTTTGCAAGAACTTTTCTTTATGAGTTGTTACTTTAAGGGAAATAAGGTAAGCTCTGAGAATTAACCTCCTGCTACCCTTCTTCCAGGTTCAATCCGGGCAATTTTTATGTGATTGAAAATCTTATAAGTTTACTGACCCATGTAGCATCTACCATAAAAACAAGTTATCAATAACCATGCAGAAGATGTTTCTAAGATTCTGATGCTGCAGTCTATCAGCAATGTCCTAAAGGACTTTTACTTGTTTTAGTGTCAGATTTCAATTCTCTCTTCCTCCAAAAGTTACAAGTTTGCTTCCACTGAAAACTTTTCTGTGGAGTTACTGAGGTCTGAACCTTTGTTTAAAAAGACTTAAGTAGCCCCTTTTTTGTTGTGCAGTGTCAGAGCCTCATCAGCTAACATTTGCTCAGGAAGGCTCTTGATAATAAGGTAAGACAAGATAGTTTCAAAAGAGACTAGCAGGTGTCTTAGCTGGAGAAGTGGAACAAAAGGCATCCCTAGGACTTCCTCAAATAAGTGGATGCTAAAAGGCAATGTTAAAAGGACTAGCACAACACGGGCTTTTAAGGGTTAGGCAGACAGGAGGGAAGGTGGTCCTGCTAAACACGAGGATTTGTGATGCTCTGGAATGAAAGGTTAACTTCTTATGGGGAATCAAATTTGAGGAGATGTCACAAAATTCCTCCCTCAGAAGCAGAGTCCCAGAAAATGAAAAAAGAAACTGTCTAAAACTATTCAAAACAAAATTTTAGACAAGACATACAGCTTGCTTATTAGACAAGATATACAGATCAGAGAGTTTTCCTTCAACATGTAAAATATTGATTCTTAACCATAAGAATATTTGACTCTTCTAAATCAAGAAACTGAGCAGGATACAGAATATATCTGTCTGTCTCCAGAGCAACAGCCTGCCAAGCATAAAGTCCTTTGTTCCATGAAATCCTGGAAGCAAGTCTTATCCTGCTTTATCTAGATTTTAAGCTGTGAAGCTCATGGCAATACACGACAGATCATTATAAATTTTCAGAAAGATAAAGGAAGCATCCAGGAAGGAGAGCTTTCCCAAACATCATAGAATTGCTGTATGGCAAGAAACCAAACTTTTCTGCATTGCAGCCAAGTGCCCTGCTTTGAAACTGTACTGCTTGACAAGAACAGGATCTGCTTTGTTTAAACAGTTCAAGCTTTTCATTAGGTCACTTACATCCCTTACAAGGCTCCCATGGCTTTACAGATTAGAATAAAAGATGTGAATGTAAATCAAAATTTTGCTGAGCATATTATTGCTATGTAGGGAATCATTATTTGTTTCAAAGGTTAACCACAAAGGAGTTTTGCCATGGATTCAGTCTTAGGAGACCACTTCATCTACAGTGCACTTCTTGGTACAGAATGACTGCTCCAGGGTTATGTGCAGTCCCTTCACAGCTGCTGTAAGGTTTTCCTTGCCTATAAAATTCTTCCAGAAAATAACTCCTTTATTTACATGCGTATGCCGAAAACAAATGCAAAATGGAACCTAAGAATTCTGTAAAGTGTCACAAGGACCATAGGTGTACTTTTCTCTCCATTATGCTGTCTAAACTCATGCCTTTAACTCTTGAGTATTCTTGCCCCAAACAGCCTCAAGTAAATATGTGGAAAACATGCCAAATCCATTCTTGGTGTAGTTCCATAGTCCATTGGAAGCTTCTCCTTGCCTTTAGTGCAATGTAGTGCTTAACCACATTCATCTTGATAAAATTCCAATTAAATTCTAATGAATGCTGTTAGAAAGTGTGTTTGTTTGTGGGTGTTATTTCTTTTGTTCTTTTTTTTAATAAAAACACTCTAAATATTCATTACCACCCACACCACCACTCTATTCTCACAGAAAGAAGGAAGAAATTGTTCGCATATTTCCTGTAGGCAACTATCCACAAGGCTGAAATGTCATTTAACATAAATTAAATTTGTACAGCTAATGATGCTGTTTTGAACAAGACATACTATGAGAAACAGCAAGCACACAGCAATGGATTTAACTGATATGCAGTTAAATCAAATTAAGTTATTGATACCAGTATCAATAAAATTACTGATGCTTATTCAGGGAGTTAGAGTCAGTGAAACCTACTCCATGAGAGACAGCACCACTGATTTGCTTTGTCATAGCAATCTCTTGTCTTCCTATTAGGAATCTCAACAATTTAGTCCTACAGCTTATTAGGAGCTGCAAAAATTGCAGGCAGAATAAGGATCAGAAAGCTGAAATTATTATTCCAAACTGAGGAAACAGCTGGGTGTGGGGAAGGTAGAATTAAAAAAAAACAAAAACAAAGACAAAACAAACAAAACAAAACCAACACAATACTAAACAAATCAACACTGGCTCTCTGAAGCACACCAGAAAGCAACACCTTTAATCCTAGGGAACAATCGTTCTCAAAAGGAGGGGCGGGGGAGGGAAATCCTACTGCACTTTTGCAAAGATCAGCTGCCTTTGTTGCAGAAGGCTTTTGACTACAAATAGACTCCACAGGACCCTGATCTTAGGACACAGAGTCTTTTCAGGGCTCAACTCCTACTGAGACAGCTAAGGCTTACGTTGCAGTGCCTGAAAAGAGATTGAAATGCAGTTTGCACTGAGATGTGCTGCAGGATTCAGATAACCAGTAACAGGACACAGGACAGATCCTGTACAGTTTGTGCCTACCACTTTAGCTTGAAAAGTTGTCTGAACAGAGCAAAAATCTTTCAAATGGCAAGTAGGGTGTTCTTCACACTGTCCTCACACAGCATGGGCTGGGACAGCCAAATCATATTTAAAACTGTTGTCTGGAACTGCTAAAAAGTAAAAAAAAAATAAATAAAAATCAACAAACACTCCCAAAGCCACAAAGAAAAAACATGCAGTAGGGCCAGCTCAGCCCACCTGAGGGGTACAGGATGTCAGCACAGAGAGCCAGGTTTCTTTCCATATTCCTCTGCATAAAATCAATCTGCTGATTTGAGTGGATTCCCTACCAAGTCAGTATGACAAGTAATGAAGATCCCTCTCACGTCCCTCCAAGCTCTGTAGCATAATATCATGGAGACTACTTGTTTTCTGGCTGGCCTGGATCTCAGTAGAGGTTCAGTGATCTGAACCACATCAAAATGTGAGAGAAGCAGCATTCTTTACTAGATCTGAGTATCTCCAGGAGTGATTTCTTAACAGTTATAAGGAGCAGTAGCCTGAGAACCTTAACCTCTCCCACTCCACACTGCTACCTTCAAATTACAGAGAGCAAGAGGCAGACAAAATCACCCTGGCTATAAATATCATAACAGCAATTACAAATTATTAATCATTCTTTAAATACCTAACTATCATTTTTAAAGACAGAATATGTCACCTCAGGTGAGTTAGAAGCAACATCCAAAATGGCAGAAAATAGTCACACTCCCAATGGAAAGAAAAATTGGAAAAGTCTATTGTACTGCTGATTTTCTAGCTACAGACCCACATCCCACTTCAATGAGTTATTAAAATCAGCTAGACCATTCTAAGCCACTGGAAAAGCATGGTTTAAGTTAGGAACATATGTAAGGAACTAAGTTTGAGCATATGGAATTTCAACAAAAACCCTTTTGTTTACAAGTTCCAGAGCCTTTACCCCCATGAGGACATTGCTGAGCTAATATTGTGCAAAAGTGATGGATTTAAAGGTTACCTCTCTTTTTGCAGACATGTGAAGCACACACATAATGTCACACAAAATCCTGAGCAAATGGATGTTTAAAGCCATTCTAATGAAAGAAAAAAATTAATGTCAGTCAATAGAAAATATCTATTTTGCATTTTAGGTGCACTTGACGCTCTGCTTCATCCTCTGCACAAATTCTGAACAAGCCATCAAAAGGCAAGGATTATTTTCTTTAATCACAAGCTCTTGCCTGTTGGCAGCAGTTCCGACCTACAGGATTTCTGAGAATTTCTTTTATGCAGACATGGATTTACTGAGGAATATAGCTCTGGCCCTTTCCCTCATCCCTACTCATTGGTCCTGCTTGATGCTGTGCACAGACGCTTCTGTGCCACAGTCAAAACACAGCTGTCCCCTTACCTGCCTCGTTACATCAAAAATCGAAAGCCATGCACTTTTTCCAGAATGACTAACGCTCCCCCAGTGGGGATAACAGAGCCTTACCTTCATACACTTAACAGTTAAATCCATCCTGGAACACTAGAAGTGATAACCAAGTGATTGCCACAGAGCTCTCACATTTATCCTTCTAACAAGGTTGACCTCTGCTATTTGTGTAAAACCTGAGCTGCAAGAACTCCTGTAGGTATTTAATCTACCTCGGTGTCATTTAGATATGAATCACTTCCTCAAAATCTCCCACACCTTATGCCACTTTTTAAAATTTTTGTTACCAAAAAAAAAATGCAGAATAAAACCACAAAAGGAAACAAAACCTTCATACTCAATGTTGAGGGTTCTTAGAGACTGATTTTGGAAATGTTATTGATGTTACAGGGATTTTTCTCAATCAAAAGTCTAATACTTTGTTGCCCACAGGAAGACATATGGTCCTGTTCACCAGTTTCTATGAAAGATCCTATTCAGACTAGTAACACATTTCTGTAGTAAAACATCATTTAGGTTTATAATTAACTTCACGAAAAAGGAGAACAGAGGCTTGAAGTTGGGCACTTTCTACAAGGAACAGTAGAAGAAAATAATCATTTTATACAGCAGGTAAAAAAGGCAGAGGTTTGTCTTCAAGTGACGGTTTGTTGTTTGGTTGGGGTTTTTTGTTTGTTTTAGAGATTGATTTTGGAAAAGTGACAGAAGTCCATTTTCTAGGAAGCTTCACATTAGGTTAGCCCTGTCTTCTGCTGCACCCTGCCTGCCAATTTTCTGTCCTGCC
Source organism: Anthoscopus minutus (assembly GCA_013399455.1). Lineage (NCBI taxonomy): Eukaryota > Metazoa > Chordata > Aves > Passeriformes > Paridae > Anthoscopus > Anthoscopus minutus. Next base: position 118,885 of record VWYI01022516.1, on the reverse strand, counting down.
TCAGAGAACTACTGCTCACAAGTAGCAGCTCCCATTTGTCCCACTGGTTGTGACTGTCACCTGTCATTTTGCCATGGCAGTAGCTGGCACTGGGATGGGTTGTGCTCTCTCTTACTGCAGGACTAGGCCAGCAGAGATATGTAAAGACAGACAGTAGCTGATGCTGCTGCTGCTCTTGCTGCCATCTGAAGGCCACAGTTCCTTTCTAGGTGACAGACCCAGCAAACGAAGCACAGCCTTTCTCAATGAAAGGCCCTTGGCTCATTTCCTCCAACCACGACTCCTCCAGGCTGTAGTAACCTCTACACCTTTACCTTTACACTTTTCAAGTGGGTTCACATTGCTCTGAAGACTGGTGTCTGCAATTTATTGTTATGAACCATACCATGTGAAAATATTTCTGGAGATGCTAACAAAAGTAATCATAAATAACAAAAGATGCATTAAACCAACTACAATTAATACCAGAATTTTCCACATCAGCTTTACTGGGAAAAGACTGTTTTCTGTAAAATCCAGTTTTTAACCTTTAAAGTTTGCCATCTACTTAAAGCTATAACAAAGCAAGGATTTTCAAGCTAGGTTAAATCATGCCTTGTCATGGCCACATTTTTTTGCAAGCTGTCTATATTTTAAGCTGACTCTTGTGGCTCACTTGTATAGCATGGCTCCATATCTCAGAAATATATAATTAAATTTCACTGATCCCTATGAAAGTTTAAAATGTCAATGCTTAGTTGAAGATATTTATGAGCATTAAATAATGAATAAATTCAGATATGTAGCACAATCTCATTCACCCTTTCTCCACAATTTTTGAAAAAGCTCAGGCATCTCTGATTTATTTAAGAGCCATACAAAAGTTTATTTCTACTGTTTCCAGAAAATAATTCCTACCTCATTCACAGCACTTTCCAAAACAAGATATTTATGTAGTCTTTTTTTTCCCTAAGGGGCATTTCTACAGCTCTTGTTTGACCTTACATTTTGTTTTCTGCAGCTCCTCTGTGCTATTTTTCATTTTTTAAATATTTTAATAATAAAAAAAATAAAAATCCTTACAGGTCTCTTTCTGTCCAGGGTTGCAGTGCCCTACGTTTAACAATACATTTAGAACAAACTCAAAGTGCTAAAAAAGGCTTTAACTTCTTTGGGAACAGTCATGACACTACCTTTGGGAAGGGCAGTGTCCACAGAGAACTGAGGAAGCTGCTCCTACTTGAAGCAGCTACTGTAGAATTTCAAAATAATTGAAAATTTGTTTCAGGCAGCCCCATTTAGGATACTACCAACCTTTTTCATATGGCTTTTAATAGATAATCATGATTTGGCAGTCTACAACTAGCAGCCGCTCAAAACCCAATTTTGAGATGAGATTGAGAATCTGAAACAAAATTTAAATATTAAAAAAAAAAACCTAAACCAACAAAGCACAGAGGAGAAGGACTGACAGGTAACTTATAACTGAGATTTTTTTCCCTTAGAAAAGCTATGTGCTTACTGAAACTATTGACTCATTCTTTTTCTCCAAAGTTATTTTTGCTCATTCTCTGAAATGGAAAAATGTTGTCTCTACTGTGGCTTCAATATATCTGAAAGCTTTTGCACCTCCTTGCACAAAATGTAACTACATAAATTAGATCTCCAGTTTGTCAGCAGGATACATCAATTTTTGTTGTTTGGCAAAAATCACAGGAAAACTGGGTTTTGTCCTGAAAAGCATCAGTTAAGCTTTGGGCAGCAGAGGTGTTTGTTTTTGAGTCTTTCTAAATACAATAAAAGTAGTTTTGAAAAGTAGGGTTATATTTTCAGAAAGAAATAAAATACATGGTCCAGCTGAAGGCTCTGAAAAACAAATAACTCATGTTTCCATAGCTTCTGCAGGAAGATAGTGGGTGACCATTTCCCAAAGACTGATAAGCTCCAGAGACTGATGGTCCCATTGAATCTGCAAGGACTGAAGAAATCAGGCTAAAGGCTCAACTCAACATGTACAAGGCCACTAGCACATCCCAGCATCCGCAGGGAACTGTGCAAACCAGACCAAGTGGAGATAAAGCCACAGGGATACTTGTGTGCCTGCTGGAAACAAGGTCTCGAGTGTGGCAGCCTCTGAATATCCAGCTTGGGCTGGCCCACAAAGGGTACTAGAGAGAAGGGGTGAGTGAGTTAACAGTTACCTACTAATTATTGTCTAATGAACATAGGCATTCTTAATAATGTTGGCTGTGACTAATGTTCTGTGACTTGCATGCCCATACAAATGGGAAAAAGAAATTCATATTTCATACAGCAATAGCATATTGATTTCTTTATATGGAGAAACTTTGATCAGATATTTGCCGCTGATGCTTTTATAAACACATTTATAGGTGTACCTGGAGACTTCTATTTCCGTGTAGCACATGTATTTAGTCTCCAAAAATACTCTCTTAAGTAATTATTATTGCTAATACATTGCATCCCAAAATCCCATTGCTTTCAAGTCCATTTCACTGCCTATTTCAGAAGCACACAGGGCCAGCTTTTCTTATTTTCTTCCTGCCCCCTTTAAGCCAGCAATAATTTTATGCTTCCATAACAAAATACCCATTACAATTAAAGGCACAAGTCCTACTTGAATTCTCTAATTTGAGAGAAATTTCTAGATGCTTCCACATCTTATTTTTACATACATTGACATAATTCTAATTTGTTTCATATCTGCTGTGAGCACATATGTTGCTTCAATAAATTCACATTGCATACAAGCTCCATGTCACATGTGAATATAAGCAAAGACTGTCTCACTTAGCACTTCTAATCTAACTCAACAGAAAATACAACAGGCAACCTGCTTTCCATATAGCACCATGCTGATTGGCATTAGCTGTGCTAACATTACTGTCTGATTGCATCCCAAATCAGACCCAATCATCTTGTCTAGTGGCGGTGTCCAGGCAACCAGCCCAGCTACCGAGGTTATTTTGTTTATTTTGTTTAAGTGCTCATGAGATCTTCCTATTTCCTGGAACTTCTCCAGACTTGCAAGACTTTTATATAAAAGAAAATCGCAGCCAATATTAATTTTTGTAGCAGTTCTTAGTAGAATTTCTTTAGAACATTCAGAAAAGTTTTAATAATAGTAAATGAAAAGTCCTCACAGCCCTGTGAAAACCTCAGTTTGATATACATTAAAACACATCTACCCTTTCCCCTGAATAATAGAAATATGAATATTACATATGCAACAAACTGGTAAATATAGTTGTGGTAGTTTGTTGTGTTACTATCTGCAGCTCTTCATACTGTATTTTGCTCCTTGAGTTGCAGTCCTCATAGCAGGAGTTAAAAAAAACTCAAAAAACCAGAAGCAGCATCCAGAGCCCATCTGTCACAGTTCACAGCATATTGTCCTAGCCTGTGACCTGCAGTCAGCATCCATTTACACTGAAGTGTAGCAGTGGAGTCACAACTACACAAGTTTCTCCTCTTACACTGGAGAGGACATGGGAATGGCTAGAGGAACACAGCTACTACAGATGCTTACTTTGTGAGATATTTGAAATCATTAGCTGCTTTGTGTGGCAAAATAGTTTTTTTAGTACCCTTATGCTCCCTGGGAGTTGTTCTACAAGTTGTTACATGCTTAAATTTGGATATTTTGTTCATTTGAGTTTGTCTTATAGCAAATGTTGTCAGTGAAACACTTTTTTTCCTCCTATTATAAAATTTAAAGTCTGTGTTTTGACCTTAGTGGAGCATCAAAATATCATTACAAAAGAGTCTGAGGATTTTAACTTTTTTTTCTATATCCCATATTGGCCTGAGGAATTAAAATAGGCAAGTTAAAATGCCAAACTCTTAAAGCTTTAAGACCTTAGTGTCTTAAATAATATCAATAATACAAGTGAATTGTGTATTCAAAAACCAAAACACCATTCCTCCACCTTGAAAAAGAGCATCACTTAGCAAATGCAAATTGCTTGCACATGCTTTAGTTACAGCTGCCTTTTTTTTTCTTTTGTACAAAATTTGTGGCAGGCTGCTGAAAACCCTGGCAAAAATTACAGTTGTTTATGTTTATACAAGTTATTTCTCAGTGACAGATAACACTACATGAAAGAAAGAGAAAATTTAATATAAACCAGAGACAGAATCCCAGTCTCACTCCAATATTTTGTGATTTCTAGCACCTGTATGCTCTTGGATGAGCAGATAGCTGACCAGTTATATTTGATAATCTTAAAGGTCTTTTCCAGCTGCAGTTAGCTGATCCTGGCTGGATGCCAGACCCAACAAAGCCTCTCTATCACTCTCCTCTATAGCAGGATGGGAGAGAAAATAAAAGATTCATGACTAAAGGACCAGGAAAGATCACCCACCAAATACCATCACAGGCTAAACAAACTCGAATTTGGGATATTAACTAAATTTATTACTGACAACATCAGAGCATGATCATAAGAAGTAAAATAAACCCTCAGAAACACCTACTCCACCACCCCCTGCTCCTTCCCAGTCCTACCTCCTCCCCTCCAGCAGTGCAGGGAGACAGGGAGTGGGAGTTATGGTCAATTCATTCCATGTTGGTTTTTTCCCACTGCTGAAGGAGAGGAGTCTTTCCCCCTCCCCTCCCATGGGAGACAGTTCTCAGTGAGCTTCTCCAGTGTGAGTCTGTCTCATCAGCAACAGTTCTCCACAATCTGGTCCAACATGGATCACTTTTCCATGGGGTGCAGCTCAGGCACAGGCTGCTCCTGTGTGGGTCCCCCATGGGGTCACAAGTCCTTCCAGGAAACCTGCTCCAGTATGGGCTCCTCTCTCCATGGATCTGCAGATCGCCAGGACCCTGCTCCAGCACAGGCTTCCTTCCCATGGGGTCACAGCCTCCTCTCAGGCATCCACCTGCTCTAGCATGTGCTCTGCCATGGGCTGCAGGTGCATCTCTGCATTCCCACTGACCTCCGTGGGCTGCAGGTGCATCTCTGCACTCCCACTGACTTCCATGGGCTGCAGGGTCACAGCTGCACCACAGCCTGCAGAGGAATCTCAGCTCAAGTGTCTGGAGCACCTTCTGCCCCTTCTCCTCCACAGAAGAGAGTTGTCTGCAGAGTTGTTCCATGAAGGAAGCTTCTGACAGCTTTCTGCAGAAGCCATCCCTGTAGCTCCTCCAGCTACAAAAGCTTGGCCATGCAAGCCCAATACACCAACCATCTCCACCTTTGAGATATCAGGTAGATTTTCTTTTTTCAGTAAGAATTTTAAAACACTGACCTTTATTTTTAGGACTGCTTCAATACTTGTATTGTCAGTATTCCCCTTTTACTACAGAAAAATGAATAGTTCAGCAAGTTGGACTCTGAGCTATAGCTCAGAGTATCTCTGAATGAACTCCACAAGTTATCACCCATTATTCAATGAGAACTTACACAAGTCACTAAGGGAATAAGGTCTAGAAAGATGTAGACAACAAATATCTGCACCTCCGACCCCAGGCTATAAGATAGGTTAAATACCTGAAGAAATGTTAAAAGTTCAGTAAATATCATTTCAGAAGTTCAGAAATATCCAAAACCTATCTAGTGTGAAAGAGAATAAAAAAGAGCACAGCTCACAATCTTGTATAAGCAGGGAATTAATCAACACTGCTTCCTAGCCATACAATCTCCTCTATTTTAGAGGAGTAACACCTTTTGTTACCTTTTTATTGAGTAAACTTCGGTTAGTTTTCTCAGAGTTAATTTTTTAATGGACTTAAGTATATGTCAGTGCTACGGAAAAATAAAGTAGTGACAGTGTTCTCTTCACATCATCATTCATGCAAGAAATATTTTTAAACCTGAGGGTCAGCCCCCAGGCATTGAATTGGGTACAAAGACAATCAGGAGGTTTAGGAGCCATTGTGCATAAGTAACATCTGCAGAACCTGCAAGGAGGATACAGAGATTATTCCTTGATGGACAAGGTGCAGCAGATTGCTTTGCATAAAGCAATGGCTGCCTGCCTTCCCTGTGCACCTATGTGCAATGAAATGGGAACAAGCACTTTAATTCTGTTCTCTTCTGCCTCACGGTGCACAAAGAACTGTCAAATCACACGTTCTATCACAGCAGTGTGACATCATTTTCCCTCTGAAGGATCAAAAAACCCGTGATAATAGCAAAAACCTTGAGAACAGAGTGAGACAAAACAAAATTACAAAAAATTACTTCCAATCTTTTTATTCTGATAGAGAAAAAACTATACACAAAAGATATATCTACAATAGTTCACTTTAGGAAGCTTGTTATATGAACAGGTGGAGCATTTCAGAGTATTTGGAATCATTTTAATTTGTTCAACCCCCATCCTTTAGGGGAAGGAAGCACAAAAAATAACACTTCTAGTTTTCTCACCTGGAGAAGGCCAATATTGATACTTTATTTTCCCTTTAGATAGAAAGAGGGAAAAATATTACATAAATTTAAAACCTAAGGCCATTAGCGACATTAACTAAAACATTCATCTTTAGTGAGAAATATCTGGTGTTACAGGACAAAATTAAAATAATTAAGGACTATTACAGGAATATGTCAGCTGTATTTCTGCAAGCTCACCTACAGGATGCTCTGCAATCACCTTATTCATGTGTTTACTGATTTCTCATCATTACTAGCTAAGAAAGTCTGAGCACCTTCTGTTCATTTTACATTTATTCATAACAGATTCACTGTTTTCCTGATATGAATGTTTTCAGCAGTTTATAAAAAGCCAGGGCAGCAATTCAGTTAAAGAATTATAGTCCCTTTTCTTAAACTGAATAAGCAGCGCCCAAATCTCCCAAACATATGGGGACCAGACACTGAGCTCAGAGGTACTAAATAATGAGTTGACGTGCAGCCTCCACCCCCCTGGACCATGCTGAAAATCATAAACTGTCATCATTCTATACTGCTGAACTCCTCATCCAGACACCACTGAGGACAGCAGCACCGTCTGGTTTTGCACCAATCAAGATATAATCAGCATTTGCACCGCTTGTATCATGATTTTGGTTTTAGCTAGATTTAAGGATTAGTTCTTCTCTCATATTTTCGAGAACTTCCTTACATTGTTTAGTTTAAAATAGCTTACAACTTGTTTATAACCAGCATTGCTGGAGGCACAACCAAATTCTTGACTTGGACAGAATTGAAGTGTAGAGGATTTGTAACTCAGCAATTATGAAGGCACTCTGAAATCCAGATGGCAGCATTTTGTAGTGCCACTTATGGTGTGAAGTTGCAGAGAATAGGCAGCTGAGAGTTTCAGAAACATTGACAGTAAACAAACAAAACGGCTTAGGAGAATGAACTGAAATAAATTTTGATGAAGTCTGTTTTGACATTTGTTAAGGCAACTTCTTGGGTCCCAGTGGAAAGCAGAAACAATGAAATATGTATACTTAAACCTGAACCTCCAGGCCTTTACCGGAGTTCTACATCCCAGTTTCACAGGTTGTTTGCCTGATTTTGAGACCCTTCACACACAGAATATTCTGTGATTCTGTGTGTGAATTTGAAATATTTCACAGCATATTTTATAAAAACATCATTTTTAGTCTTAGGAAAATAGTTCTGCAATAAAGCATCCATAGAGCATATTACATTTTCAAGTTTTTCTTTAAGGCCATACAAATTTGAAGGCTTTTATTTAACAAAAAGGAGTCAGAAGTAAAACTCCCATTTCCATCTAGGACTACAGCTTGAACAAAAGCAAATAAACCACATAGATACCACAAGAATTAACAAAAAAACCATCACATACCTCTTTTCATTCCATCTAACCTGAAAGTTTTGCAGCATTAGCTGGAATCCCACCACAAAAAGGCAAAATCATCAAACCAAGAGAATTAAGAGAAGCTTAATTCCGCCATACCACAGAGAGAGGGAATCCTCCACCCTTTCCCCTCCATGAACAAGACCGGGAGCTTGTTTGCATCTTCTCATCTGAGTGTTATTTACATTTAATACAAGCAGCTGTGACTCTACCCATGTGAAAGACATTACCATATGCCCTTTCAGGCTGAGGGCAGGTTATTCAAACTAAAACACCATCACAGTGCAATTAAAGCACACATACCTGGCACAAAGAATAAAACAGATTGCAGGGAGAATATGAGGGCTTAGTGAAGACTCAGTAAGATTGGCATAAAACAGCAGAAGTGTGCCATAATTTCTATTAACCCAGGTGAAAATTACTGATTTCTCTACGTTGTTAATTTTTGTTCTAAAATTCCATATTTATGAAATTTGAGTAACTAGAACATGAACCCACAATACCTTTGTATACTTGAAGTAGTAAAACTAATCTATTTACTTTAAAATTTTTTTCACCTCTTAGACATGCATCAAGCCTAGACGTGTAGATCAATAAACCTATTTTTCGTCAGCCTATAAAGCAATGACTCAGTTTTAAAAAGTATAGCCTTGTTTCTCATTTAAAATAACAAAGATATATAAGGATTTGTATTTTCTTTAAGAATACAGAAATCATACTAACAGAGACTTCCTGACAATTTCAACTTATCTAGAGATTTAGTGAATGAGTAATTAAAGTACAAAAACATGTCGTATTTGAATCAAAGTATGTTGGTCTGAAGAACACTGAAAGTAAACAAGGTGAATAACATCAAAAAAAGAGGTGGCTGGACACAGCATTACGTATTGCAGCTAGCCCATAAATTTATTTACTGTGGATTTCGAAAATAAAATTAGAAAAAGTTGATCAGAAAATAACAAATAAAATAGCATTGCAGCAGCTACATGTAAAACACAAGTATTAAAGAAATTAAAATAGAAATGGCTTCTTATTAGTCTCAACATTTACAATATTTACATCTGTGAATTAATACTAATCTTAATCCACTGCATCTGTTGATGTTGCTTGATGTGCCTGGATAGTTAAAACTTAAAGGAAGTGACATGCAGAGATCTCAACAGCAAATATTGCTTAAAAGCATTTCAATGGAATTGAAACAACCAAAGAAATCCAGCAGCTTTCATTGAGTTTCTGAGGTTTCTTTATGGTTTTGGTATTTTTTTCATTAGGGAAACTAACCAGAAATTATTTTGAAAAATAATTATTCTCTCCCTCATTTTCTTGAGCACAAATGCCTGACTTATTAACTTTCTATTGTCTGTCAAAACACATAAAAAATATACATTTATGTATTCAACAAAACAGACACATTTTTCACAAAGGAAGATCACTGAGGGTGTCATATGTCCTACAGTTCACCCTCAAGACAGAGAGGCATTGGTCACTCCAGCAATCTCTACAAAAGCATGAGCTCAATTACTTCATTATAAGTAACCAGTTTAAGCACAAAATTTCAACATATTTTATTCATCTTCATCATGTTTTGTCTAAAAGCCACAGTAAGCAGAGAAGACAGGCTTTAGAATACTTTCAGAGGACCATATGAAGGACTCAGATGCAAGACTGGCTCAAGGAAGGAAGAGGAAAAGTCCTTAGTAAGTCAGTAAATTTGTGTTTCCAGAAGAGAATGTAGAGTGAAAGTACAAGAGTAGTTTGAGAGGGAAGTCTTCATCCTGAGACCACAGCAGGAGCCTTGGGATAGATATCAGGAATTAAAAGTTTACAGAAAAAGGGAAGAACTAAAATTTTGCTTCAGTTTGGGAGTCTAAGATTATGGTTAATGATGACAGCCTTGGCAGCAAATACTTAACAGCAAAAATTAGTGAAAGGCATAATTTTGCTAGTTCCAAGAGAATAGTTTCCATTTAACCTAATCAGTTATACTTAGGAAGGCATCTGAATTTTCAACAACCCAAAGAAAGCAGCAGCCAGGTAAATAACCCTTAATTAAAGAACTCCACTTCCATGTAACAAGCCCACACACTGAACAAAGGATGAAAGGTGGCTGGAGTGACTTGTACAGTGCTCTGACCATGAACCATTTGTCCACAGACTAATACACAGTGTCAGCCTGTCAGCAACTTGTGTGTCACTATCATCACTTTCTGCAGCACTGCCAGCGGCAAGAGCTCCTGCTAACACAGAGACTTCTTTGCAAGGGCCACAGTGATTTGCTGGCAATGTTTTGCTTTTTTGGATGGCACTGGAGAGGATATGCTTTTGCAAGCAAAGCATGATTCCCATTCAACCCTAAGGGTAGATTCAAACTCAGTCCAAATACACTTAAAGCTGTGTTTGCTCTTTCAGCTGAAATTTTAGAATTTTCACCAACCTTTAAGAAAAAAATTAAAATATCAGGCAACCTGACAAAATCAGGACTAGGACTCGATTTTTCCCCTACATTAATCAGGAAATGTAATGCACAAGTAGAGAACTGAGATGTTGGTTCAATTCCTCTCTCATTAGATGGAAGTGTCATAATCAATTGTGCTATTGCTTTCTATTCACTTCTTTAAAAGCAGAAGTTAAATTCAGGATTCCTTTAACAAAGTTAGAGTATGAATCACTGGAAGATTACAGATGAAGTAATATTAAGATATATTGCTTTGCTTCTAATGTCTCCTGCCTATGAGTGACCACATATCTTGTTACTCTGTTAGGAATTTTAATGGCCTTTAGTTTTAGAAAACACTGGTAACCTATCATTTCAAATACAGACCTCTTAAAAGTAATTCAAGTGGTCCCAGAAAAAAAAATTACTTGAAAGCAGGTTAAATCTCCAGTGCTTAAAAAACCCATTTTTTAAAAAACTCCTGTTAAACTCAGATGGATTTTCTTCCCCCATCTCTCTATAACTTTACAAAAAGATAAATTTTGGCTTAGAGTCTGGGTGTTCATTGAAAAAAGGAGTGTGAGATGAGGATTTTAGAGAAAAAAAACTGTACACCTTCAAGATTAGTTTAATACAGGAACAATTTCATTGATTTTCAGCTCAATTTGTTTTGGTTTCATTTTGCTTTCTACAGAGAAAGACTGATAGGTTTTAATATAGTTCAATTTCAAGAGCTGGAGATGAGACACTCCCCAGTTCTGATCCCATCCTATGCAAGAGTTCCTGGGGCCAGGTGTTTAGAGTGAACCCATTACTGAGCAAATTGGACTATATTTTACCATGAAGTAAGCTTAGCATTGAGGACATATGAGAATCAAAAAGAAAACACATTAGCAATGTGTGTTCAAGCAACAGAGTGAATGATTCACTACTGAAAATACCATGTTTAGCATTCCACAGCCAAATGCTTAATTCAAAATATGTTTGTTACCAGTCACATCACTAATAAAATATAAATAGGAATTTTTTTAATTACTTTTTCCATCATTTTACTCCAAGAGTATTTTACATTATCAGTGGTTAACAAATAACAACAAAAAAAAAAAAACGCAAAAAAACACATGCAAAGAAAGAAGAAACCACATTTATTTTTGTCTTTTGATTGATGAAACCCTGTATATTAACACCAAAGACATAACTATTTCCCTAATACATGCACTCACTAATGAATCTTTTTCCATACTTCTTAGGTTATTGTAAATTGTTATTGCAATACTACCATAAAACCTGCAGCTGCTTTTGAGGAATCTTTTCCAGAGTTTTCCTTTTTCCCATTTTAATTGCCATTCACTGTGGCTGCTGTATATGTAAAATCAAAATCTAACCACTAAAGGAATAACAACTTTTCACATAACTTATATATTTTCATAGATATTAAAGTATATATCTAAAGATTTTTATATAACTTGCATTGTGATGTTTCTTGAAGACCTCTGAGCTATGAACAAAGTCTGCTGCAGAGAGTAGCTAAGCTAACCCTAACAGACAAAAATATTCTGGACATTTGTGTATTAGCTTGATATTTATTGGACTTGACTGAAAATCTTCTACCTGCTTAAATCTGTATGTTGAAATCCATTCCTATATATACTACAAAAAACACCATGACTACTTACACAGATGTATAGCTGGGGAGGACGTATGATAAGGTATTTATCTACACATGACAATTCTCCAATATTATTGAATCGCGTTTCTCCCAGGCAACGTTACACAGAGCAGAGTCAGCACACAACATTAAACATCCCCAAATTACTGTCGCCCCTCCATCAGAATTCAATGCGGAGGAAGGATAATTCAAAGGAGGGTCTGGGCTTCGACGAAAGAGGCAAACACCGTCTGATGGTGTTGGCTTTGGAAAACACGGCGATTCCTTGGGACGGATCCCCGCGGGACCGGCGCTCCCCGGCCGCGGCTCTGGAAATCCTGGAGCGCCGCCTGCCGCCGGCGCGGCCGCTCCCGCCACAGCGGCATCCGCTAAAAGGCATCTCGCAAGGACAAGGGTTTCCTCCCGCTCTTTTCACTGCCACAGAGAAATAATTAAAGAGATTTAAATCGCATGAATCATTAAGAGTACGTGCTGAGGCAGCATCGTGCTACAAGAGAAGGATTTTGGGGTATTTTTTAAATAATGTCGTAGATCAAACTCACAAATAATTTTAAGGAAAAATACTCTCTTCCGCATGATAATATAATGTACATGGATATGGAAAGCACGAATGAAGTCTAGGGACTGAGGAAGGTAAATCAAGTGCTGAGTCTGAAAACATCATAGAAACATGATTTGGCTTAGAAGACCTTAAAGACCATTAAACCTTAAAGACCATTCAGCTCCAACCCAGCTGCCATGGGCAGGGATATTCCACCAGACCAGGTTATTCAAAATCTCATCCAGACTGGCCTTGAACACTCCCAGGGATGGGGAATCCACAGCTTTGCTAGGCACCCTGTTCCAGTGCCTCAACACCTTCACTGTAAAGAATTTCCTCCCAATATCTGACCCAAACCCACCCTCTTTCAGTTTATAGCCACCAGCCCTTGTCCTTTCATTCCATGCACTCATAAAAAGTCCCTCTTCAGCACTTGCAGACCCCCTTTAAGTACTAGGAGGCTGCTCTAAGGTCTCCCTGGAGCCTCCTCTTCTCCACACCAAACAGCCCCAAACACTCACCAAGCTCACGTGCTTAATTTAAAGAGATTCTAAAACTCCTCTTAGTCATTGAGTAGTGAGAAAAATATTTGAAAAGCTCAACTGCCACGTGAATGAGCATATTTCCTTCTGTTTAATATGAAGGAAATGTTAGGAAAGTTGGTGCTTCAATAGATTCCCTGCAGTTAAGAAGACAGATCTTGTGCTTGATATCACCAAAGATCCTATCTCACAAATACATATCTCACTTACCACAATATTTATGCTTAAAACGAAACACATTCTTAAATGCTGGGTAAAACCATTTTGTATGACTCACCATTCCAGAATATCATTACTAACTTGGAATCCTGGAATTAAAGATGTGAATGACACCTAGAAATTCAAACAAATGGGTTGCTTGTCAGAAATGCAGTGGTTGCAGCTCTCAGTTCTGACAGGAAAATGGATTTGAAGCAATACAACATATCCTCCCACTTGTATGAAACACTACAAAATATTTAGGCAAGTATATTTTCTACATCACCCCAACAGCAGTCACTCAATAAAGTAATAATTATTGATATTCCTACAGTTTCCAAGGAAATTAAAGAGAATAATAAAATACCATACTTCTGTTGCATGACTAACAACTTAGGGAAGAATAATGATTTATTATTATATTTATACAGTCATTCAAAATAAAGAATCGGGCACACACTGTACTGGAACACTGTTGTCATACAATCCAATACACTACATTCCTTTCAACGTTTCAAAACATCTTTTAATACTGTAGAACAACTACCACTCTACAGACAGCTACAATATGTTTCTCTCTCAAACTCTTTGCTATATTTCAAGGAAGGCTCAATGTTCTTTCAGGAAGCTCCCTTTAAGGAATCACAGCTTTCTTGTGTGCAAGTTCATTGGCAGAAATGGATGGAGTTGACTGAAAAGTCTTTTCATACTTTTGTTCTTCTTATCAAAGAAAACCAAGCAAACTCCATTTGATGCATATTTTTCTTCTCTTTGAAAAGAAAAAATGTTCCTTTTCATGTGTTACTCATTTCCAATTTCCCAACATTCTCCCGAATTTTTTTATTATTGTGGTTTTTTCTACTTGCTCAGTGGAACAAAATTAAAAAGTAGATACCCTTTTCCGCTACATTCTTTTTTGATTGGTTGATTTGGTGTTACATTTAAAAAGGAAATAAACCACAAAAACTGTGTATCAGCATACAAAACATTAATTTCTTTTCCTTTCATTCCAAACAGAGTCAGTTTTCCCCACCAATTCTGTTAAGTGTTAACCAGCAGGAGAATTGGACATGACACTTGACATCTTTCAAGCCCCAGGGCCAGAAAATCTTCAATTCATGCAAAGCTCTTTCCAGGATAGCAATCTGCTTCCCTAATTCTCCAGTGGAGCAGCAGCAGAAAGGGAAGCATTCATCATTCATTTGAACCATGCCTAGTTTTATGAACAAATGTTTGTTATGCAGAATTTTATTGAGTAATCTCTCAGTTCTTTTTTTTCTCAAATAATAAGACCAGTAATCATGACACTGGAACATTGTTAGCACATCTCTGACCACCTGCAAACATTATTGGACCGTGTGTTCCAGCTATGTCAATCTCACAAGCCTGAAGTAAATTGTCTGAACAGAAAAGCTGACAAACACAATAAATGGTGGGAAATGAAGCAAGAAATGAGTCAGTAACAAAGTACCAGCACTTTCTGTGACAACATACTCAGGCTACTGATATTGTTTCCAGCAGTACAAAATAACAAAACAACAACAAACCCAGTCCAAACAAATACAACTTAAAGAACAACAGCTATTATTCAAACGATAAATACTTGGCATGATATCTAAGCTTTTGGTCTCAATCTTATCTCTGTTATTTATAGAGTTTCACATCAAAGTGACTTGAGAGGTGAACTGTGTACTCTCTTAAGCAAGGATGTGTTAAATATGGATGATGGTAGTTCAATAAGGGTTTACAGGTGGTGTAACAAGGCTTGAATTAACCACTTGTGTGGTTAAATTAGGATTAAAAACCAGGTCTGTGGCAGACAATTACATGCCTGCATGTACACAGAGACAGTTGCCTACTGTCTTCAGTAGCTGGCTGCACAGCTTCAAATGCATTTAACACTTCTAAAAAACGGTAATATGAGTCTTTGTATCCCCATCTGTAGAGTAAGGACAAATGAAGACTTGGAAAAAAAACAAAACTAAAACAAACCGAACAAAAACCCCTCCAATCCTACATACTACATCATGTTTCTATTTTAGCTGCAATTTAAGCCCAGGTAATTAATCACCAGCTTGTTTTTCCCCTCAGAAATTCTTTCTAATGCTTTCCATTCTAAAGCTGGTGCAAATAAGGACTTCAAATGACATTCCTATTGAAAGATCAGAAGTCTGGAATCCATTTACATTTAACTTTCAGCAGGACTCTCTTTTGAGCAAAATATTGTACAAGTGATATTTTGTTATTGATATAAATCCACTTGAAGACCAATACAGAGATAGCACTAGTCTATACTCCTGCTGCAACTGGACAACAATGGAGTATTTATTAAAGCAAAGCCATTTCATTTTAGGCTTCATCTTCTATCCTACACCTCCAAAGCATTTTATGAAAGAAAACACATAGACTGTGCAGGTGTATAAAGTGAACCAAATTCTGTTCTCCAAACATGCAACCTGGAATCAAACCCACTTGACTCAGTAAGAGCAAGCAGGTCATGGGGAACTGTGTTTGCAGTAAGCATATAACAATATATTACATGGTTGCTGTGCTCAGCAATGACTTCTGAGTTAGGCAAAATCACTGCACACCTTTGAAACTGCCCCTGGTTCCATGTTTGAAATACAGTAGTTATTCCTAACACTGTTACTGAGGGAAATCAACTGACAGTGCAGAGAAAGCTCCTGTCTGCCACTTCTAAATCCATGTTCACACTACCTCAGAAAACGTTCTGCAGAATCAGAAACATCTCAGAGAAAGATAACCTGTCAAAAGAAGAGTCAGGAATAATTTCTATGCAGGCAACAGGTAAGCAAGTAGCTCCAAGTCAGGACTTAGGAAAGATGTGGCAAAGGTCTATAAATGTCTGTATCACTGACAACATTTGGAAATTGATTTGTTTTGTAGTTTCTTCAAAACAGATTGATAATCTTATATCATATTCAGACCTTAGAAAGGAGTTTTAAAATAAGCAAAGGAGCTAGGTTTTCTGTTCAATGTATTGCTAAAGCTATGGAAATCCATGACAAAAGATATTGCAGAAGCTAGAGCATCTCAAAGTTTCAAGGGCGCATTGGGGAAGTTTAAGAGAAACATGTTTAAGATCACTGAACGTTAAGAATGCTTCTCAGGAAAGTTCTTCCTTCCTTTCAACCACTTGAGGCTCAAGTAGTTGGAGCACTGTGAGATTGCATGGAACAAACATTGAAACATTTGCCCTGATGGGCTACTTCTCCATAAACACGTTTTTGACCACTGTCAGTTGGCACATCAGGCTAGACAGATCCTCCGGGCTGCCCTCTGCAGATACTCACTACATTCTCATGTTATATTCATTGCTCAAAAGCAGAAAGCTCTAAATTTTCTCTTGCACTGGGGGAACACACTTTTAGTAAAGCAATCATATGGGATTGTGTATGTCTGTCTTTAAAATCCATTGAAAACTACTGCAAAAAAAAAATCACCCTGTGATTTACTGGTACCGTTTGAAAACCCTCCTCTCTTATTTCAGTCCTTTGTTCCACCCTAGATTCAAAGAAATACTTGAGTTTCTAGAATCTGCAGAAAATGTCAAGGTTTATAGGAAAGCTGTTTCTAGAAGTACATGTTCTTAAGCTCCTCGGTCTACTATTGATCTGATTGTGTGGTAAACCTTATCTAGTGAATATACAGTACACACAGATTTTTTTTTTAGGATACAGAATATATGGTTCTTATTACTAGAGGAAGAGAGTCTTAACAGCAGCCATGACTAAAACCTGTCAGTGGTACTCAGGTCCTCTTTTCCTTCAGATTAAATCTTAGTTTTGCCATTTTCATCTACATCTAGGCCCTGGAATGAGTGAGCTTTGAAAACACGCAGAATTCAGCAGATTTACTCTTTAGTTTAATTACAGAATTTAACATTTTGTTTCTTAGGGTATAATCTCAGAACACCGCTGCGCACACCTGTGTCCCCAGGAATATAAATTTCTACATTTGGAAATAAGAATGTGGACCCAGGATGCACAAGCTCTCTGCATCCTCCAGGTCTCAGAGAAGCCACACACATCTGGCAGAAATTAGCAAAGGAAATCAGAGCATAGTGGCAACTATTTTACTCTTCCTCTTGCAGATTAGTCCTGGTCCAAGATTCCAAAATATTTCCAACAGGTTCGTATAATCTATGCTGGCGTCTTCAAAATTCGTAGGGTATTAAAGAGTAGTAAAGAAATATAGATCCTATTTGAACTACTCCACCACAGTAGCATTTAGTGTTTCTCCAGCATGCCTAAACCTGAACCTAGCTGGTAGAAAAGCACTCTGGCCATCCAGCAAGGTGAAGCCAAGCTGCTGGTGCTCTGTGACAGACTGTCAAATGCAAATAACTACTGTCCAAAGAAATGCATCCTAATTGCAAACATCAACTATTTAGGCTGTGTAAGTCATTCCAAAATCATCATACCTGCTCTTATCTGTTAGCAAGACAAAAAGACTAATCATTTTTCTAGGTACTTTTCCCCAGTACCTTTTCTGCTTAGACATCCATTTGAAGTACTTTTCTTAGTATAAAAGATTATTAGTGTTCTATTTAGCACATAAATACTTATATACAGCTGTTTAGAAACCAAATCAAACAAACCAACAAAACTGGCCATTCACTTCAAGGAATGAATTCAAGGACCAGGAAATTTACTTGATCAGATAAATGACTGAAAATCAGTAGTTCTTGATGTACAGAACAAAAATACTAAGTCTTTCAAGACAGATACAACAATGTTATCTACTAATAGTATCAACATTTATTTGTACATGTATTTCTATGGAAGACAGTGGGCTGGATCTTCCAGTATCTCAAACAAAAGTCACTGCAAAATATTTTTTTAATTAGAGAACTGAAATAATAACCACAATAATAACCGAATAATCAAGTCCAACATCTGCTTTACTCAGCATATCACTGACAAATAAGTCATGCTAGTTGTGCGCATTCATATTCACTTCCTTAAACATACTAATATTCACATTCTCAAGATAAAGAACCAGAAATACAGAATAAATGAAAACTAATTTTGCACATTCAAATCTTCAGCATTATCTTTTACAGGTGTCTTTAGGTATTGACAGTCAGTTTCCCTGTCATGGCTTTTGGGGAGTAGCAAACACAGGCCTCTATCTCTGTATATAAGAAGAGCTTCCTGCTCTGCTCCTGGAAACCAATACATCTGCTCTAAAATGAACTTTGTTCATTCGACAGGACTAATTAAAAAAGCATAATTATTAAATACAATGTTTTTTTGAATACTCATCACAATGAAACTGAGATTAATGGAGAAATAATGCACATGTATCTGAACATGCTGTGTCTTTTATCCAGCGCCTATTTTTATGAAAATTCCATTAAGAAAATTTGACACAAAATGTCTAGAACTCGCCAATTTTTAACAATTTTTGCTACAATTTGCTGTTTCTTAGTTTTGTCCACTATCTCAGGCAACGTGATTTTTTTTAATGTAACTGTTAACAGAATAAATTGCCTCAAGCACTAAATTTATACATTTACTCTTAGAACACATGGCTTTTGAGTTGTTTTCACATCTCTTCCCAAAAACTTTACCTTGGATACAGCCCCCAGTTTAGTGCAAGGTAGTGTGCTGTCCTGGTTACACCAGCTCCGTACCTAGAATCACACTGAAATATAGAAGAAAGCAAACCTTATATTTTCTGTCATTTAGAATATATTGAGGCAACCACAAAAACTACAGAACACAACCTGCAGCTTTAAAGCCTAAAAGCATGTAATTGAATTCACACATTGGCAAGTCAGACACGAAACACAAAAATCTGCACCAAAGTTCTGTGTACACAAAACGTTTAATAAAAGGAAGCAAAAGAATCAGGGAACTCCTAAGAAGTCACTGTTTCACTGTCTATATCACAGTGATTAAATCCTTCAGGGGCTTCCTAATGAGTATTGTGATGACAAACAAACACTTAAGAGCAGAATTTACAGCTCTTTCCAGTAATTTATCTTTTAAAGCTTTAGAGGGGTAATTTCAAACCCAAACCTGAAGGAAAGTCTTTAGCCTGTGGTTACAAATATCCTCACAAAAAATTAAGCCACAATTTATTAGACTTCTGCATCCAGAACTTATTTAGCAGATTGACCAAGAAAAAGGTTAATTCCATTTCATTGACAAAGGAAAAGATTCTGCTGAGAGGAATGCAAGTGAGTATATTTATGGTAGATTTTTTAAAAAAATAGAGTTCACAGAATTTCAAGCTGCTGAACAAACACAACAGATCTCATATATATACACATACATGTATACACACAGACACAGATCCAGTAAGTTTGTTTTAATTTTCCCCTGAAGTGAGCTTGAATATTTCATCTAAAATCTTCTATTGAATAGGATTTTTTTTTCTAAAGTAATTCTCCCCAATGCTTTTGAAAGTTCACTGCAACAAAGGTAAAGCATTCTTCTCTCCCACATCATAAAAGCAGAAAAGAAGCTTTAGAGGATTTCACTGAAGGTGGTAAAATTCTAACATAATAAATTCAATTTTAATCATTTATCTTTCTATCATGATTCCACTTGGGACAGTCAGTCTGCTTCCTGCAAGCTTCTGAGTGCATATAGAGAGTTCCAGAGGAGGCAAGGCAGCAACAGTGCAGAACATTCATTCACAGCATGAAAAGTTGCCTTCATCAAGCAGTATTTCCACCACCTGCACTTGAAGATACCAGAAAGCAAATTCCTTCTACTTGATGTAAAACAGCTGCTGTTAATGCTACAAAAATTATGTGCAAAAGAGTCTGGCTTGCAGATTTCATGTGACAAGCTAGTTACACGTAAATGACCAGCTCCTAGAACACAGGCAAAAGAAAAATCTTAACAAACACGAGAGGAGGTTATAGTAAAATTTTAAGCTGGCATTATCTATTTAACATAACAGAACCTTTACCTTCATTGTAAAACTCAGTAATGTTTTTTGGCAACATTCTCCAAATCAAATTAAGGTATTTAAGGCACCAACAGGTGATGAAGTAACATTCTTGAAATCCTGTATGTTAAGATTACATTGGGCAAGGATGTTTCTTTTGAATTTGAAAATCTAGAAGTAGTATTTCTCACTGTTCATAGTGAATAATTTCCATCTATTTTACACCAAAGTTCAGTACTGTAGTAGAAGAGTGAACATTCCAACTCACAGTTGCAGGTTTCAGTATTATTTATTGTCTGTTCTTATTGGACTTTATATATATTCGTTGAGATTTGCATAATCATTTTAAGTGCTTTCCATTAATGACTCTCCCTCTTCCCAAGAAACCACATTGGTCATAGATGAACAGTTAGCTCTCTGAAAGCCTCACAAACTTTTTTTGACTACTCAGCCTGCACTTTTATGTAATGTTTATTACATAATCACCTCTCAAAACCCGTTCTTTTTTCTTCTCTCAAAACCCATTCTTTTTTCTTCATCATGGAAGCTGAATATTATTTAGTCATGAGCTTGAATAAAGAAAAGGAGACCTCTGCCACACAACTGGACATTCATTTCTGGCACTTCTTAACCCATAGGTTTTTATGGAGTCTATTTCATGACAACACTTTACATCTCAAACCTATTGCTATGTACCTTCCTTACTACTTTTACTGTAAAGTACTTCCTCACATGTACTTTTAAACATCTCAAGTACTTTGCCACAACCATTTCTCTGTTGACAAGAATTATGGAACATGAGAAGAAAGGGAAAATTCCATTATATGATGATAATTTTTGAGAGGCCTTGAATATCTGAAATATTTATCTTTAGTACTTTTAAAAGTGTCTTTCCATTCATAAAAGAAAAAATAAAAAATGTAAAATGGAATATAAGATAAATATTTGTATTACATTTACAAGCATGGATACCAGTTCCTACCAACTGCAATGATTCATATATATGTGGTGAACCCACTACTCAAAGACAAAACACAGATATTTATTTTTTATTATTTATTCAGCATTAGAACTATGACTGATGTTAAATAAAAGCACTGTCCAAAGATTAGGATCAGAGACTAGAATTCTATGCGTGATTCATGTATCTTATTTAGTATATTCCACATACTTTCTTCACAATCACAAAGCTCTTTTATCTCATGTTTTGTACACACTTGCTTCCATATTTCTTCAAACCTTTCATCTGCAACATTCATGCCAATATTGTGGAGAACTTGTGTAATCTACAAAAATAATACAAAGTAATGCAATTCATGTAATTCTAATCCACATTTTGTTAAACTATACAGTGTCTTGCTTTTACATATTTAGCAATCTGTATTTGCCAAAGAATATTTTCCCACTCTTAAATTAAAACTACAGACCACATTCTGCATCCTTAACAAAAGAAGTTCCTATTTAAGTAAATTTGAATCTTATCGCAATGAAAGCTGTACAAAACCGTCTGTAATTAATACAGTAATGTTGATACACTACTTCAACACTTAGGAAAAAAACCAAATACAGAAGACTTAAAAATAAGGTAAGACCTTTAACACAGTCAAATCAAGCTTGTTGATTATCTTTCTCTAAAACTGTCTTTTGTATAAACATAGGCCTGATTCCCAGTTGAGAAAATCTTTGGCTTCATCTTAACCAATAAATCTATGAGAGTTTGTGCAAGCTGAAATTGCAGAAGGTAAAAAGTGACCGAATTTTGTTTCTTTAAGCGTAAGCGTTGTTTCAGTTAAATCGTATTACCCACAAGTAAAACAAACCAGATCTGACCCAGCATCTTCAACAAGCTAGTGAAATACATCAGTTAAACTAAGAACCATATTCCTTCAAAGGACACCACTGCAGGGAGAATAAAGGACTACATGCTCTCATAATATGGCTTCACCATGTTAAGAGAGAGCTCTGTCCTAACTCATCAACTGCTGTAAAATCATCACTGACCAAACCACAGACTATTGTGTGCAGACAGGATAAAACTCACTCTGACCTATGATCAACAAGATCATGCTGCATACAAATTACATACTATTCTGCAATTACATAACTTCTATTCTCGTCAACAGACTGGTGAGAATTTCAGTGAATAAAGCAGCAATCTCAAGAACTATTTTGTTCTTTTGCAACAATATGAGTCACCTCATGAAATTATTTTACAATCAGAATTTGCATTCACTTCTACCACACTATACAAAAATGGTATTAAATTACTCTGGGCTTTCATCTAATAATAATATCATACAATCATATAATAATTTAATTCACTACTAAAATTTTGGAAACATTAATTATACATATCAAAACAATAAGCATTAAATGCCCAAGCAGCCCATTTTGTGAATATAGGGTGTTTTAACAGGCTCAGAGGTGGTTATGCACTGAATTCCATACAGCTGGTATAGTCTACAACAGAGTATGACACCTCAAGACACATGATAACTTCAAAGAACAGTTCTATGTAATGCCTGACAGATGAAACAGGCAGATGTAATTGGCTTCTCAATGAAGCATGAATTCCATTTACTGTTAGCTATTTGCTGCATGCACTCACTTCCTGCTTTCAGAGCTAGATTATAAAGTGGTAAATGCTCATGTATGCAACATTCTGAGAAGGTGTTTGATGAGCATGACACCTTTTACCCCCAGTTACTAACTAGCAAGACTGTTTTCTGTAAAATATATATTCGAGTTCCAGATCTACTTCCAAACATGACTGCTGAATATTTAATATAATGAGTAGTAGAGAGGAAGAGGGTGCCACAGCTTCTTTTCTCAATTTAGACTGAAATTTCACATTTCATTACAATTGTCTAATAAATTGTATTACAGGTAACAAAATTCTCTCAATATTTTTTCACTTTAAATTGCACACAAATGTAAAAACAAAGTGGTAAACAATACTGAAGAGGAAGCAGTAAAGTTGTTTTAGCATTTATGTGAGAAAAACTCTGGTCTGTGAGAAAACAGTGATAGGAGGCTGAAGATATATCAGAAAAATAATGGAGTCCCCAAGAAAGTCCCTAGACTCTCATGTCCCATCTTTGTCTTCAGAATTATGAAGAGATAGCACAGCATTGCTGTGTGATTCCCAATGTCCTCCATCACTCTACAGATCCTTTCTAGATCTGAGCCTACAACTGTGACTCAGCAGAGTACTCTAAAGGTACTTTCAAGTGGTTTGCTGAATTTGTCATAAGCAAAATCTGCCAAACTTGTCTCAGGAGAGATGCTCTTGGTAAAATTTTCCACTAAACACCCCTCTGTGATAGAAATTATATTTATACTCCTGTAAAAATTTGTATGGCTTTTTAAGATATCTCTGGAATCACAGGAAAACTTAGACTGGAAGAGATCTCTGAAGATTATTCATCCAATGACATAATCAAAGTGGGGCTAACTTTACTATTAAATCATGTTGCTTGACATGCTGCTAAGAAATTTGAATAGGTTGGATCTCAATAAAATTAGTATCTACCATCTTTATGAATAATTTAAAATGTGAAGAGTACATATTTTTCAGATATCTGAATGGATATAAAGCAAGATGAAAATGTTGCACTATGAATTTTACAACCTGTTTACTTGATAATATGACTTCCCACTCCCACAGGGCTAGCAGAACAATTATCTTGGAGGAATATTCTAAAGAAATTCACTATACCTCTGCCTTTGGTCTCTTTTTTAAAAGATCTTTTTCATATACTCCCTTTTGACTGAAGACAGAAGGGAACAATACTGCAAAGCAATTGCCTTGGTCACCATAATTAGTTGTGTCACTGAGGCGGCGAATTTGAGGAGCAGGAATATCTGAACGAATAGTTGGAACACCACACAATGGATAACCTGTGAAAATCAATCAACAGGCAGCATGGACAAATAGTTCCAGGGAGGATAAAAAATTTTGCATTAAATAAGAAGAAATATGATGCTTAACATAGGTTCAATAACAAGTTCTATAATTTTCTTCCTCATCTTTTTTCACATTTTTAGTAATCGTGGCTTCAGCTACATCATGAAGTGTGAAAACAAGGAATCTTGCAGTAATATACTAGCACTCA
The DNA here is from genome assembly GCA_013399455.1 of Anthoscopus minutus. NCBI lineage: Eukaryota > Metazoa > Chordata > Aves > Passeriformes > Paridae > Anthoscopus > Anthoscopus minutus. The sequence continues at coordinate 94,680 of VWYI01022516.1, read as the reverse complement.
CTTAGTATTCTCAGCTGGAAGTATTTTAGGTGATTCCAAGGAGATGTGGTTCTCTCAAAATTACTAGCATAATTTCTCAGACATCTATACTAATTCCAATGTTTTGAACAGAATATCCCTTCCAACTTCCAAGTCTCAATCTTAAAAAAAACTTAAATAAATTAATTTGCTATTTTGCATTAGTAGAACCTGTAGCAATAATTAACTTTTAAAAATTCCTGATTTTGTCTTAAATAATGCTCAGAAGTGAGCAGCACAGTCCACTGTACTTACAGGATGTTGGGATACCACCTACTACAGCATTATACTGAGAAGACGTTGTTTGGTAATTTGTATATACACGGTCTGTTGATCTTCTAAGTGCTCTTGGCATCTTTCCTGAGCTTCCTGGTTCTTTTAACTCGAGATCTTTCTGTTCTGGCAGCGGTTCATCCTCTTTCTTTGTGTCTTTGGGAAGACAGGCATCTAATTTTTTCCCTATATATGAAAGTTACGGTACAGCCAAGATATATTATCAAAACATTGTACACCAAGAGGCAAAAAACTTTTCTTGAAGTACTGTAGAGGAGGTAACGTAATTCATCTACATTTCTGATAATGCTTCTAGGGATGTTTTACTTTCTGTTGATCTGTATTAATAAGGAAACTTCCCAGTGACAATCTCAATGTGCAACACAGAACTCCAGGATTCTGAAACATATCTGTACCTGAGACTTTGCTGATAGTTAAATCACTTTCTACATCCTACCATTCTGAAGGAGCACATAGTTTACAATAGCAATATCCTTTCAACAGCTATTCTAAGGAAAAGATCATCCCCATAATCTCCCAGTATTAAGGTATCTACCTTTTGTAATTATTTTTTCTTCAAATACTTTAACACCCATTTTATCTTTCCAGTTCAGAAAGTTCGCAAAGTCCCGGTAATTAATCAGACCATCCTTATCCAAATCACAGCACTCAAATAAGGAATCCAGAAGCTCATCATCTAGATTCACATTCAGCTGAAAAAAGATCCTTCGTAGGTTGTCCTTGTGTATGATTCCATCACCATTCTATTACAAAGAAAAAAAAAACAGTTGTTACATTCTATGATTCTCTAATAGCCATCATAAAGTAACTTTTTAACTTTTCTTCTTCACCAGAAGAAACACATATATGTGTTATACAGATAGATATATAGATATATATACAAATAGCACCAGACACATCATTTCAAGAAAAGTAATATTGCTGACTACAAAAATAAACCCTAAGTATTTTAGAAATTAGAAATCTGAATAGAAAAGTGTCAAAAAGTAATTTTCAAGTTAAATAATACAGTGATTTGAGAGTAAAGGTGTGACAGGCTATTGTGACAAGATTACAATCTAATCATAAATGTTGAAGAAAAGCCAAGATGTCTTTAAAAGTAAGATATCAATCATTCTGTATACATTACAATTAATGTTACATATGAAATGTCAGTTACAATCTTTTTTCCAGAGCAAAAAGAGAAAATATCTGAAATTCTGATGCTTCGAAACTCAATCAAAAAGTACAGCTCAAAAAAAAAATGAACATAATTCCTTTACAAAGAAATGCCAGATTTTGAAATCCAAAAATTGTTAAGATGACTCCTGCTTTGTGTCCCTTGCTCCCTCTAACCTGGATATTCCAAATAATACTATGAAAAGCTCCAAATACTATTGTGTCTAAATCCATAACATATCACAATGGTGATATGCAATGAAAAATACAGTAACTATGAGGTTATTCAAGTTATCTTCACAGTTATAGTCTTTATCCATATTTACCCTGCTACACTTGTGTTTCTATGTTGTCTGCATCTCACAGCACAGGAGCGCTAATGTCACACATTTCCTTACATTTACACCTTCTCAGAGCACTAACCTTATCAAAATGTCTTAATGCTTCTAGTAACACATCAAAATTCTCATAGTTAGCTTTCTTCAGACACTGCCTTACTGCAATCAAGAGAACTCTTTTTCTGTCCTTCCCACAGAGGAACTCACATGGAACCCGGACATGAAGAAGATCATGAACGTCTACAAAAATGAACAATTCCTCAATTAATTGTGCATATACAGTAAACAGACATTTATCAAAAGAAAAAAAAAAGCTTGCACTCATAAGGAAAAGGAGAATTTCAGTTTCAAGATACTGATTTTCAGTACTGCTGAACAGCTCATACAGCCATTTCATTACAAGATCAAATGGGCCATAACATTATTTCTCTACTCCCACACAGTTAATATCAAAAATTTTAGAACATTATAATGTAGCTTCACAAATCTATCCACTGCTTCGAAAAGCTTCTAAAAGCAGTAGTTGTTACTCAATGCCAGATAATTGAGCAAGAAAGAACGTGTTTTATTAATCTACCACTTCCAGTCTGTCACGCTCCAGATACTTATGAGAGCCAATTTAGTATTTTGGATAATTATATATCACTGGTTTCTAGAAAGACAATGCACTTTATGAATGACATAAAGTCAATGACGTGAAAGAATGACATGAAAGACAATGCACATTATGTTACTCTTCCCATTTTTTATCTAACTTTATTAGTGTTTTTAAACACTTTAGCACACTTGAGCTACAATCTTTATCCAAATTCCCAAGATACTGATGCCACTTTCTAGAGTGCAAGTTCATTCAGAGCTCAGTAACAAACATGAGTAGCTCACCTAATCCCCCCCTCTAACAGCAGTGTACAAGCATTACTTTCTACTTGTTAATTTTGAATTATTTTGTTCAGTTCCTTCTGCTCTTCCTTACAGCATGAACTTTATTACACTCCATAGTAAAATGTGAAAAAGCTCATGCACTCTTTGAACAGGCTTTCTCTGGCCCAGATTAACTGGAGGACTTTGATTCACTTATGTTTTTTCACTTCCCAATTATTGACTGTATTCCCTAATTATTAAACATAATGTTAAACCATCATCAACCCCAACACCTACTATTTGATTGACTAGCTTTCAAAACGTTGTCATAATGAAAATGAATCTTTTTTTATTTTTTACTCTGCTTTCTATCTCCTTGCAAAAACTTAAAAAACTTATTATTCCTATTTATTCCTTGTTATTTTTACGCTTTTTAAAAGAAAAAAGAGAAAAAGAGAAATCATTGAAGATGCATGATTGATTCAAATAGTCTTTTTAATTTGTCACTTTGATATCAATAAGAGTTTTCTGGCATTTCCCATTTTGTTACATTCACATACAAAGGCTTAAAAAAAAATACCAGCATTTTAATCCCAAACCTAAAGCTTCTTTATTTTTGACATTTACATTTTTCCCACTAGCAACTTCAAATCCACTAAAACTTTTGTTTCAAAAATTTACTATTGATATATTTTTATATCTTGCCTCTTACAATTTTAGGAAAACTGTATATAAAACCAACACCTACTACTGCAGCAGAGTTTCATCAGCATGATAAAATTTTATTCTGCCCTTGAACTTACCATATTCATCTGCAGGGGTCATCAATCCAAATGTATGGTCTGGGGGAACATTCATAGTTTCTGCTATACTGTCAAAAAGGACATTCTTCTGTTAATTGCCAAACAGTTTATTAACAGCCAAAATAAAACCTCATCTACTATATTAAAAAAGTGATTATATAATAGGGATGATACTCATAGCCCACCTGAAATTTTTTTATCAGGACTTTGTTTCAACGATACCATTCCAGAAAAGCATACCTTTACAAAGCTGATTAGAATATTCACTGTTTGTAATGTAACACAGTTGTAAACATTAACTTTTCGAACATTTATACTTATTAAAAGGAAAAACATTATATGCCATTTTTTCCAATTAAAATTATAGAAATGTGTGAAAAAAGTCTTTGTGGTCAAATAATAGGAATATTTAGACAAAATCTCCAACCGAAATGTCTGAAATAAACTACTTTTGTCTAAAGTGGAAAAATTGAACCACATCTCTGCTTTTTCATAAGCAATTTTGTATCTACCAAAACCAGCAACCAAGCCCATATCCATGAGAAAACTTGGCTCAGCTCTATTTACCAAAAATTGAAGATTCTGTTTGTGACACTAAAGAACTATTACCTTTTTTAGTTTTAAAAAGATGCAATGCTCATTTTAGTTTTAGTAATTAAATAATCCAAACACTCATCTGAATCAAAAATCGTCATCAGAATTGAAGAGATAATCAGTGCTTTGTTCTAAAGCACAAACCAAACAAAAACCCACACAGAGAAATGGAAACATCACAATCTAAAAAATACTATGTATATTTTTCTTTTATCATTTTCGTATCACACATAGGACGTGGATGATGTAAAATTCACTAAATTAAATTAAGTTAGCCTGTATCTGTCTTGTAATATTAGTGCTGGGTTTCAGCTTGCACTGCAACCCATCCCTGACTGATCACAGTGCTTCATGTTGCTTGTGCTCCAGGTCTATCTCACAGTAAGCTGGGACACAGTGAAGGGGAGAGAAGAAACCGACTTGTGTCTGTGATCACTCCTAACATGGACTTATGAGAACACTTCCCCAGATCAGCTTAAGTCTGGGATCTTGACTTTAAAAATAACTTTTGCTACCAAAGTCAACAATGCCATTAGTGAGCCTTCAGACATATTTTTGCAGAAATCTAGAGCATCTGCAAAGACAACCTTTGGACACATTCAGGAGCCCTATATTTGCAGCTCACCTGGATCCTAACCCCACTGTACTTTACGACTTCTGTGTTGCTTCTTAAGCGCTTTTCTGTAAAATTACAAATCTGTTCCAGACTGCTTCATAAATGTCAGTCATTCTAATGATCCAACATAGATCAGTAAATGCTGCTAGGTAATAACATAATTTAGTTTTCCAAGGAAAAATAATTTCCTTTTCCAAGGAAACAAAGAAGTGAGATTATAGATGATGTAATGAAGAAGATCAAAAATAGTATCAGAGCAAGCAAAATGGTTGAATCCCAAAACATTAGGTGACATATTTCAGTCCTTTCCAACTTTTCTAATTGGAAAACACAGGGGGAAAAATGTCTTATAGAGTACTTGTCAGATACAAATAGTAAGATCTAACCTCACCACATGGACACAGTACAGCCCTTATTAGTAATGTGTAACCAGCCCAATTAGGGCAGGTAGAAGGTCCTTTTCTGTTTCATGAGTGCTGCACTGGAAGCATTAAGCACACAGTTGTATTTTTTATCCAAGACATAAAAAGATATTGGAGAAATGGCAAAAGTGACTGATTTTGGTGCTTGATCTATTCGTAAAAGAAGGTATTTTGCTTACTTACGGATCAAAAACTTTTCCAACCAGAGGCTGGTATTTGTCCTTGAAATCATCACTTCGTTTTGACACAAGGTGTGGTGCTCTCTTCCTATAAATTACATACAAAAATAACTCCACACATATTTGTTTAAAAATATTCAAGAGTTTTTCAATAATATTTTATAATATTATTATATATAAAAAGAAAACAGCAACTCTTCTAAACATAGTAATTAAAATACTTTGCTACTTAAAATCAAAGGGCTTTACATAATTATTGAGATATGCAAAGTGCTGTTATATGGTAAAAGTTTTTTGGATAAACTGAAATCTACTGAATGTGTACTGAAAATCACATCTTGCATTTTCTATTCACTTCAATACAGCTAAGTATAGGATTGTGAGATGTACAATTTTCTTCAAATATGAAGATCCACTCTTCCTGATAATTCATCCCATTAATTAACTAGTTAACTCATTGCAACTTACGAATCCAGGTCCAAGACCCAATTAAAGGTCTTGGCTGTATTTCGCCCATCTTCATAGTGAGGGGTTTCCACTCCATAAACAAAAGACTTGTCGAAGTGTGAGTTATACTTCCTATTGATTGATTCCCCTGCAGAAGAAGTAGGCATTTCAACCTTTGTAAAACACCTAAGAAAGAAAAATGTACCCAGTACCTTCATTCTTAAGACAGAACAATGAAGAAACAAAGGCAAATAACTAACAACCTGTTCAATTAAAGATAAATAATTGGCATTTCCCCTGTTTATTGAGCAGTTAGGAAGAGTCTCATTGTCAAAAGTGAAAATAAAAGGCAAAATAAAAAGCAAAAACTGCTTCAGATGGATGTCCTTTTATGTCTGATTAAAGACAAGCCCAACAGAATAAATGAAACCATGTAGCCTAAGTGGTAAGGGTCATGCAATCAAGTTGCTTTATAATATCTACACCTGAGCAGAAACATATGCCCTTTGATTTATTGTTTTAAAAAAATTTTGACATGCTGCATTTTCAGACATAGTCTTGCTATTTCTTTTTGTCACAGAAAAAACTGACATTCTTTCTCTTCAAGGTCTTTTCAATCATCCTTTAAAAGAATGATAATTAGAACTTTCAAAAACATTATTCACTGCATGTTTTCTAATAAGGGCTTCATATGGCTGTATGGCAGCATGGAATTTTTACACTATTGCTGGGGCACATAGTTGACTTTTTTTCTGTCAGTCTGTTTCTGACCTGGCCTCTCCAGGATCTGGTGGGTGGAAGTTACAAAAGAGACAAAAACAGATAATGAGTAATTCCACTAAAACCCCCAAGAAAGGCAGGGAAGAGAGGAAATAAAGTTACATGTTTGGCCAATTTATACCAATACTATTTACAGTAGAATTTCTCAGTGAGACAATAAAGTACTATAATTTCACACCTATGTAATAGTCTTCACATAAAATTTATATTTTCAGCCTAAGTGAAAGTCATGGAACTGGGAAAAATAGAAGTGGCTGCAAAAGAAAATAAACATACTGCATTTTAGAGTGCTATTTGTCACTCTGCTCCTGTGCAGGCCTTTGAAATAAAGGGTAATCATCCCTGAGCAGAGCACATCACAGAGGTACAGCCCACAGCCAATGCAGGCACAGGCCACAGACCCACGGGGAGGATGCTGTAACAGGCTGAGAAACCTGTATTCCAGAGAACTCTCAGCAGCCTGAAATTCTTTGCAACCAGAGGTTAATGCTAAGCTCCTCATCAGAAAGTCTGTCTGCTCTGAAATTCTGTTTGGATCCCAATGAAAGAGATGAACTAGAGGAGAAAGTACTGGAATGGGTTGGGCTCACAGCCTGTGACTTCAAATCTGAGATTGCTTTCAGTGGCATAGACAATGCCAAACTCAGTAAGCAACCAGGGCATCTGTGAGTTTCTAGTTTCCTAGAAATATTTAGCTTTTTAAACAGTACCCAAAAGAACTCGGGCTTCCAACTCCTTCATGAAGATCGTATACTCTTTTAAATGCCTATCCTGAAGTGATTGACAGTTCTAGAAACTGAAATCATGCTCTTTCTGTTGTATTTTTTCTCACATAATTTTTTTAAAAATGCGTATCATATTAATACAGTGGCTGAAATTAATAATTTACATCTCAAAACATAGCATACAGTATGCACTGAACACACATAGAGGAACTTTTTATGTGGTTTCTTATCAGACTTTTAACTTACCCACGTAATAATCTCCATGTGACAGAACGTACAAATCATGTGCTTCTCTCGCTTCTTTATCCACTTCCTCAAAGGTTTTTGGTGGATTAACAAGCTCTCCAGCTGTTAAATCTGGAAATAAATCAAGAATCTATGTTTAGGAGAGCTAAGGGGGGGTGGATGTCTTCTTTGGTTCGTTCTTAATTATAAATACCTTGTTAGAGAAGTTGCTAATACTGCGAAAGGATGATACTTCTTATCACATTTTTAGTCAATCTATATTCAATCTAGTAACATAATGATGTGGGACTAGGGAGAGAATCACAGACAGCCAGATGAACAGAACATTTGGAAGAAAGCTACATAGGCAACACAGATGCTATTTCCTCCAGTCTATGGAGGAAAGATACACACAGAAAGGTAGTTTCTTCCAGAAGACCTACCAGAGTTGTTGGGAAAAGGAAGATAAGTTGAAAGCTACCTAAACAGTTCTCCCAGGAAATCTATAAAGACAGATCAAAAAGAGAGCCAAAAGCCCTACTAGATACTGTATGTTCTCAGTTGCTTGCCTCTTCATTGTAACTGAAAAATTTTAGGCCTTTCAGTAACTGTTATATAATAATTCTTCTCTTAAAATGGAGTTGTTGGAATCATAGAGCACGTGCTAGATAATAAATTGCAGATTATCTTGTATTTACAGGAAATATGTTTTAATGGCATATTTTCCTACCTTTGAAGACTTTTATTCCAAATGTAGTATTAATTATATCCAAGCCCTCAGGTAACTTAGAAGATTGATCATGTGATCTACCCAAAGGTGCTTTACGATTACTGGAGTAAATTGCTTCTTTCATGTTTTGTATCTTTTCTTGAAATTCACTTTTAACAACTGGACTTATCAATGAAGCTACCTGAAGACATCACAAACAACACCAGAGGCAGGAAAACCAATAAACTTTGATCATTCACATATCACTATGACTACTCACACAAACAAAAGTTTGCTTATAAGCACTCTAATGAGATCTTTCATGGTTACACTGATATAATTTTATCCACTGAGTTGCAAACCAAAACTATGTCTTGAGAGAAGACCACTAATAACCAATGCCATGTTAAATTTCCAGCCAAATAAAATACTTACTGTGAGATATTTTTATTTTTATGCTAGTTTTTCCACTTGATAATATATACGTTTTATTACTGCAGTCTTTCTTTTCTTAGCACATATTAGAAACTATAGTCAAAATATAATGTGACCAAAACTAAAATGATTTGATTTTTCAGGCTATCCTTCAAAGTAATGGGGATTCTAGAGAAGGTTTATTATTAAACTCTCATTGAATATTACATAAAGAAATATTGAAAAAAGTAGTAGCAAATACAACTGATCCAAACCCATGCTTAGAAAACTGACTAGGCTTCCAACCCTTCCTACAGATAATATTTAATTAACAATGCAAAATCTTCAACAGAGAGTATAGACTAATCCAGTACAGATCCAATACAAATCAATTCATTCAACAAAAAACTCCTAAGGAAGGACACCAAAACCTGGCTGTCTTTCATTTTGGATATGCCTAAGTAACGTTCTCAACATCCTCTAATACTAGGACTTACCTCCATAAAAATACACTTTAGTAACACAACTACTTTTAGAGATTGAACACTAACTGTGTGATAAAACCACCAATGATCTCTTCAGTTGTTTGATTACAGATTATCAAGACAATACCTAAAGAATACACATAAAATAGTCTGGCATATCCAAATCATCACTTTTTAGCTAAAAAAATCAGTTTCAAGCCAAAGGTAAGAAAGCACACATAAATAATGATACCAAACTGTAAACACATTCTCAGATAACAGCTCTTTTGCAAGGAGCTTAACTGGTTTTATCTCTGTAACCCAGAAAAAGCAAGCAGCAAAATATTTGGGAAGAAGAGTGCTCACTAACTTAAACCTTGAAATGAAATTAATAATTCAGTGATCACTACAAAAGTTATATCACTGGTAACAGTCACTGAACTTCTAGTATTTTCCAGTTTCAATAACGCCAAATAAGTCCTACCATTTGACCTCAGAACTCAGGTAATTCACAGCAGCTGTGAAATACTGCAGTATAAATCACTCAGCTATCTACCTTTATCCCTGACTATGAAGAAATCAGCTGCTTTTATTAAGAACACTCTTAAAAGCTTCATCCTTAAACAGGAGTAAATGAGTCACATTCTTACAGTGAGTTTGGAGCTTGTCTTTATGCCATGTGTCAAGTGAGTTGCAACATCAGGATCATTTGCTGTGCCGTAGAATATTATTTTAGCACCAGGAGCTGGATCTGTTGTATTTCGAAATTTTCGTACAACAGTCGGAGTAACAGGCTATACGTAAGGCAAAGCAAAAACAAGTTTACACCAGACATTCACATTTGTGCCATCCCAGAAAAAATAACAAAATATGAGGATGCTATAAGGCTATAGCACATGCATATGCTCCTGCAGAAGCTGATACTGTGAGCATAAGGTCAAAATAACCCAGACTAAATTTTATCAAACTAGCATGGTTAAGTTTCAATACTTGCCATAATTTTTTTTTTCAATTTGGTAATAGCTACTTCACATGTTCTTGATGAAAACTAGTTGTTATACCTATACATTTCAGAAACCTTTAACCTGATTCACAGCAATTCCACCATCAATGAAGCAATACTGGAAATTCTTTAAACCACAATGTTTTTAAATTATCATTTAAAGGGAGACCTGCTATTTACAGGATTCATTTGTGCCTCCATAGCCTCTGACACATCAGGGCCATGGGGAAGGGCCAGTGGGAATCCCAATTCTGGCAGGTATCCTTATAAAAAAGAACCTGCATCAAAAGTAATAATAATTCCAAATAATTACTCTAATTGCATTACCAGAGGGAAAAAATGCCTAAAATAATTATATATAGTCCCAAATAAAGAAGCACGGTGACTTTTGTAAAACATGTGGAAGGAAAATGAACTGCCAGAAGTTTCTGCCAGTCCTGCCAGCTAGTCTCTATAATTCCATGTGACAAAAACCAACAAATAAATGGTAGTTTCAAAACCGAAGGGATGTTAAAAAAAAAAAAAAACCAAAAAAAAAAACAAAAAAAACACCAAAAACAGGAGCCTCTACAAAACCAACTCACCCTGGGTAACACCTCTTTGAGACAAGTAGCAAACGTTTTGCCCGTGGGGCGCAACTTTCCAGCCTAAACAATGCAATCAAAAAATAAATAACGAAATAAGTAACGAAACCCATTGTAATAACACACACAACTAGTCAGATTGGCATCTGACGCTACGCACGGGATGTTCTCCAACTGCCCCCGTTTTGATGGGCGTTAGAAGGAGCCACATCCATTCCCGGGCGTAAGGGAGCTTGCCAGAAGAGAAACGCGCACTCCCCTCCCTCACGCTCCTCCTCTTCCAGCCCCTTCCCTCGGCGGGACTCCGCCCCGGAAAGGCACAGAGCAGGGCATGGTATGTCCGCAGCATCCCTGGGACCCCTTCGGCGAAGGCACTTACGTTCAGCAGTTCCGGAGCCTTGTCGGTAGCCGTCGCTTCGGGGCATGGCTGTGGCTGCTCCGCCATGGCCACCGCTTACCCTGCTCGCTCGGTAACGGCGGCGGCAGCACCCGGAGCGCTCGTGTGAGTCGGGTCGTGCGGCCGTCGCTCACAGCGCTCCGCCATCGTCCTCGCAACCACCGCTCCCCTTCCTGCCCCTCACAGCGCTCCGCCATGCCCTCGCACCCACCGCCCCCCGTCCTGCCCCTCACAGCGCTCCGCCATCCTCGCGCCCAGCGCCCTCCGTCCTGGCCCTCACCCAGCGCCTCCCTCTCCTCCCCTCCTATCCCTCCCTCCATCGCCCTCAGCGCCCGCCACCCCTCGCATATCGCTCTCACACCCCTCGGCGAAAGTCGGGAGATAAATTGCATTGGGTTGTTCTGTCAATGTCATGATGTAGAAAAATAATTAAGGCCCAGCCGCAGAGGTCGCACGTTCCTTAGATGGACTGTTAAATCTTTGAAAATATGCCTGCTTTCAGACAGGCAGGTTGAATTTTGAGGTTGAACTGAGGTCTTACATGGCCAGAAGTTTGATCAGATTTATAATCTTTATTACTGTAATAAAAATACTGCCCCTTTCACAAATACTGTCACATGCTATTAAAATATTGTATGCTGGGACTGTTCCCCTAGAGAAAACTGCAGCTCCAACCCACACACAGCATGGAGGAGGTGGGTGAGAGAAGCCCATCAGCACTACCCCATGTATCAGACACGTGAGTGCTTTCACTGTCTTCAATGAGTCAACACCTTATATATCTAACCCACTGTATTTGCCTTTTTGAAACAAATGTGGATTATTTCAGAAAAGCAGCATGGGTAAGACACAACAAATTTCACCGCTGTTTAACAGACCCTCAGTTCTTACAAAGACTTTTATTCTCAGATGGCATATAGCAAACTATTCTCTTCTTCCCAGCAAAATACCTCAATTTAATCACATCCTGCTCCATTCTCCACAGTCCTTTGATGGCAAAACCAATTTTAGATAAATATATAGGCCCTATTCATAATTAATCAAACATTACCAGGTGTTACCATTTTATTATCTGCTCCAACATTTGTTTGGTAAGGACTTTAAATGGATGATGCTACATTCAAATTAAATTCATTTCCTAGAAATGGAAGGTGAGAGGCTCAAGCAGCCACTGCTGTCTAATGATCTGCTCCAGCTGTCCAAGTCACCAACAGTACTTGTCAGTGCTGTGATCCATGAACTTCCAGCACATGCACATTTATCTTGGTCTTTTCCAGGCAAGAAGCATCAGGTATAGAATCAACTATGATCTAGCTGTGGCAGTGCTTGGTGCCCTTTTTCAAAAGAAGCTATATGTTTTTCTGCTGTAGATGTGGCTGCACCACACACCTAATATGGAACATCCATGTCCACTTGGGAACTTAAGAAGCTCTTGTAAAGTCTTAATGTGTTCAGTTCTTCTCATATTTCGATCATATTTGTTGTTGCTTGAAGTTTGGAATGTCCCTGCCAAATCAAGCAATAATTTTTGGTAGTGTAATAAATAAAATGATTGATTATGTCCTGCCTTGTGATCCATTCATCTGTAAGGTGTAATTTTTCTCTAGTAAAGTTGTCAAAAGGGAGAACTATTTACAGAGGAAGAGCAAAGTACGGTAATGTAAAAATTATTGATGGTAATAATAGGGTACAGGAAACTGGGACTTTTTTATTCCAGGATAAAATTCAGGAAATCGAATTTTTGCCCTTGTGTTTGTTGCATTTCTAGATGGCTCTCTACCTGTGCTCAAGGTGGTATCATTTCTATACATTCTGTGCATTGCTGATTTATTTTTACCTTGTTTTTTTACCCAGTAGGTGGCCACACTTGCTAATTGAAAGCATCTACTCAGTCTCGATGGAGTGGGTTGTGTCAAAGGCATAAAAATAGGACTTGGACATGTAAAAAGAGTGCCTGTTGCAGAAACAAGTAGAGCAGAAGTCCTCAGCCTTCTTTTTTGCCTCTCTGTGCTTCTTTTCTTTTTTGCAGAAATCTGGGCCCTCTATAAATCAGCATGAAACCTACTGACAATATACATTCTTTCCTATAATTCTTCTCATTTTGGCATCAGTGTCATATCCATTCGTTCTTATACTGAAAGTTATTTTGGCTACAGAAGGAATATTTGCAGAGCAGGAAGCACCTATAATTTTACAGATAAGATGATGAATTAACAAAAACCAATTGAACTCAATTTTAGGGAAAAAAAGATCAAAACATTCTTTACTTCAGCATGATTTTGTCATCTTCTATGTCAAAAGTAGGATCTCTAGAGAAAGCTAGCTGGAAAAAGTTGAATACAATTTTCCATTCTACAGCAGCACTTTGTTTCCTCAACAGTACTTGACTTTTCATTGGTTTGTGACATAAAATTCCCACAACCTAATGCCTTTTTCTGTCTTGTTTAGGCTAAAACAGAGGAATAGAAACTGTTTAAAACCCTGATTTTTACTTTATGAAGTGAAAACACCTCATGTTCTGCAACACAGCTCTTACTCTATGGTGCTGGCATAGATTGGAGTCAATGCACTAAGTTTGTAGATTCCTTAAAGTATTTGAAGTCCAGAGAACTCTGTGTAAAGCACCCCAAATGTTGTGAAAAGTCTGAATGGCATCAGCCATGCTGATGCACTTTCCTGTTATTGCCTGTTTCCTTTCATGTTTTTTTTATTCAATTAATTTACAGATAGGAAATTACTGTTTTCTATGTGCTGCACACTTTCTGCATGTTGTATGACCAAGCCAATGTAAGTACAGAGAAAATGTACACAAGTAGAGACAAAAGACAGAAAAAAAGAATGTTATGGCAAAAAAATATATTGGGAAGTTCAAAGAAAATAAAGTCAACTTCCACTTATTATTACACATCTAGCATTAGATTTAAACTGAGTAGAACATAACATTAAAACTCTGCAGAGAAATGCCATAGAAAGCCACCTGGTGAAACCATGACCCAGTAACATAAATTTGTTAATATCACCCAGCACAGTTCCACTTTTGGTATATGATATATGAATCATGATGAAATAAAATATGAAATCATGACCACTGGTAGGGGCTATTTGTATGACTTCAGAGCTTTTCTTCAGCTTTTTGTGCAGACTATAACAGAAGAAACTTGTCTTCACCACTAGAGCTTGAAATACAGTAACTGGAACTTGGTCATTTGATTACTGCCATATTCTCTCATGCCTCTATTTCACACATTCACAGTGAACTTTTGGTGTTTGCTGTCCCACTCTGTCAGCATAAACCAGCTGTGAACAATTTGGGCATTTCACAAAGCAAGAGTACGTGCTACAGCTCTGCGTTGCAGTCAGAGTGTTAAGTTAGCCAGCAGAAAACTCCTGAATACAAAACAGGCTTCCTAACAGCAACTATACCATGTGAATAGAATTCCTGCATCAAAAATTCCATATAGCCTTGAACTTCAGGTACATCTGATAATCTGAAAGATCATTTCAATTTTATAAAGTGTTTCTTTATATTAGAAGCATAGATAATGATCTTTACATATGGAATAGTATAGTCCTTTATTTGATAAGATTAAGTAAAACACAGAATGTCATTTATGACATGTTTAATCTCTAAATTGAATTTAGTTCAGGTAATTCTAAAGATTCAGTGTAATATTTTCCACAAAAATTGTTCATGTATGTACTGTATCTAACTCAGATGGAGTTAATTTTCTTTGCAGCAGCCTAAATGGTGCTGTGTTGTGGATTTGTGACTAAATTCCTGTTGATAACACAGCAATACTTCAGCTACTGCTGAACAGTGCTTGCATAGGGTGAGGACTTTCTCTTTTTCCCCACTTTGTCATCAGCCCCACCCAGGAAGAAATGCTGCTGGTCCAGGAACGTGGGAGCGGAATACAGCCAGGACAGCCGACCCAAACTGTTCAAAGGGATATTTCATCTCACACAGCATTACAGTCAGCAATAAAAAATGGAGGTAAACAAAGGAGTTATCTTCTAATTTGGCTGCTGCTTGGAGACTGGCTGAACACTGGTCTGTTTATGGAACATAGCCAGCAAATTTCCTTTGTGTTGCCTTTTCACTTCCACTTTCTTTAGTCTATTACACTGTCTTTATCTTAACCCATGAGTTTTCCTGCTTTTGGTCTTCCTGTTATGTTTTCTGTCTTACTGGAGGGAGGTGAGTCAGTGAGTGAGTGAGCAGCTGCCAGGTTGACTGGATGCTACTATCTGGTGCTCCAATGCGTGCCTATCAGGTGTGTAGTAGAACACATTTGGCTTATCAGGAATCTCCTGTTTGCTCAGCAAGTCCTGAAATTCAATTGAACATATTGAGACCAGTCAGGGGGTTATGGTAAATAAGCAATGTATTAGAGCAGGATTACATCATTTAAAGGACAACTCTTGCAAACATTTTGCAAACTCACAGCTCCAAAAAGTTTGAATACTTTCAAATATGTTTTTCTGGAAAGACTATAAAGCAAGCTTTATTAACAAAACTAAAAGAATGTAAATTCTCAAAACTAAACGAACAACTATTAACCTTTTCTAAACACAAAAAAAACCTCCCAAAAACCTCTCACAAAAATAATTTCTATAAATAATTTTCTTCTTTTTTCTTAAATATTAACCAGTGTCAGACCAGTACAATGTCTTAACAGTTTGTTTGTTTGCTTTATTATTTCTTTAAAATACCAACTCTTACACCTTGTTAAAGCTGCTATTCTGAAGAAAGACTTAGCATGATGGTTCCATTTCTGCTATAACCCGCTTACAGCCTGTGGGCAACTGGCCTTTATCCTGCTCTCTCACAAGGTCATGCTTGGTGCTATGAAGCAATCAAGACTTGTTCTGGGTTAGCAACCCATTTTCTCCAGTTTTTAGCACTCTGAGGAAAATGAGCCAACCTGTAAGGCTTTATCAGGGGCTGTTCGGTGTTTTAAAAAGGCAAATTCCCGTTGGCAATTCAGGTTTTCCTACTAAGTTCCTCCTTTCAACTCATTTAACTAATAGCTTTGGAAACTGGTTCTTTTCAAGGATTAAATCCGGACTTGTCTGTGTCCGTGATACCAAGCTCCTGTCCCCGAGCCCTCAGTGGTTTCCTGAGGCTGCAATGCAGTCTCTAGAGCATTGGCAGAGAATCACGGAATAGTTGGGGGTGGGAGGGACCTTAAAGATCATCCAGTCCCAACTCTCCTGCCTTGAGTAGGGACACCTCCTACTACAGCAGGTTGCTCAAAGCCCCACCCAGCCTGGCGTTGAACACTGCCAGGCATGGGCGCCCTGAATTTCTGCGTGCAACCCATTCCAGTGCCTCACCACCCCCCGTAAATGGAAGGTGGAAGACGCGCGGGTCGCTCCCAGGGACTCTTCCCCCGGGCGCTGGGGAGAAGCGGGAGCTAGGGAACACCCTACTGCCGACTGCGGCTCGGCTGCCGTGGGAGCGGCTGGGCAGGAGGGAGGGAGCGGGAACAAAAGGAGGAGGAGAAAAGGTGGGAAAGAAAGGGAGCCACGTGACTAGCGCGGGCGAACCGGAAGGGCACGGCGCGTGCGGGCGTGACGTGGCGGCGGCGGAAGTGCGTGCTGTGTGTGTGTGAGTGTGTTTTGGTCGGGGCAGAGGCGGCGGCGGAAGTCGGCGGCGGGGCTGGGTGAGGCACGGCTGCGCCCCCGCCCCTCGCCCCCACCGAGGAGCCGCCTCCCCTCTTACCCCTCCTCCGCCCACCCTGCTCCGGCGCGCCCGCCGGCTCCGACTGACGCGCGGACGGACGGACATCACTGCGCCGCCGCCCCGGCTCCCCCACCCCGGCCAGGTGAGGAGGCAGTGGTGGCGCGGGGAGGCCCCGGCGGCGGCGAGACGCGCCTTGTCCGGGCTCCTGCCGGCGGCCTCTCCCAGGGTGCTGCGGGAGCGTCGTGCCGCGGTACGGGTGGCCGAGGCGGGCAGCGGAGGGGAGGCTGCTCTCTCCCTTCCCGGCTCAAAATGGCGCCCCCGGTTTTCCCACTTCCCCTTATTCCTGTGCCTGGAAGGGAGCCGCGGGGGAGGGGAGGTGGCGGCGAGGGTTGGAGGGGCTGGGCCCGGGAGAGCGGGGATCCTCCCCTGCGTGTAGGCGCTCCTGCAGAGAGGTATCGCTGTCCGGGGCCCGCCGTGAGGGCTGTGCCCCTCGAGTTGCTTATGAGATATGGAAGGGGAGGTTGGGTGATGGGTCACTCGCTTTCCCTTTTTCTTGCGTCTGGAAGAAGGACGGTGAACTAGGTGGGAAGTAAAATTCTTCCGACAACGCGTCGCCATCGGGGTGATCGCGACAGGCCTAGTATGCTGAGTATCTTCTGCATCGCACTGAATTGGAACTAGACACAAAGCTAGGGTAGGGTGGAGGAACAAACCTAAGCTTTCTGTGTTTTAGAAGAGAGCTGAATTGCATAAGAACTATCAAAATGTTCCAAACAGAGCCATAAAACGCTGTTCTTTCGACCTTTTTAATGATTTTTTTTTTCCAACCTTATACCTCTTTCTGAGCTTGGGCATGGAAATGAGAGGGTAAACAGCTAATTAAGCAGCTGAAATTAATCAGGTTTTTTTCATGTAACGTTCAGGCAAAGCAAAAATCATGGGATTTTTTATTTTTTCTGGTTTTATAGTGACTATTCAGAGTTGTCAGGCTTACCTATAGATTGTCAGGTATTATTCTTCCATAGTGAGAAATAGTAGGAAAAGGTAGATGTTAGCTAAAGACAATGGTATTATAGTCATCAGTTACATTTCCTGTATGATAAACCAGTTTGTATGAAAGCAATTGGTACCATTCACCATTCGGATGAGCTTATGAGGTTGCTATTACCTTTAATTGTAGGGCTCTGATTTTTTTTGCAGCAACTGTGTTGATTCACTTGTTTAACTTAATGTCTCATTATGTTTCAATATAATGTGGCTTACATGTGACAGGCATTTTGGTAGTTGTCACTGTCTTGAACTGTGCAGTAAGATGTCACACTAGTTCTGCTGAACCTGGGAGGAATAACAGAAAATTTGGTTAGTAGGAATGGCATAAATATGAGACTTTTTAGTGACTGCTTTTTAAAACATCCAGGAAAGTCCAGTGTAAAGAAATTTAAAGTAGATAGATAATAGCTGCAGCTTCAGTACTGTATGCTTTGTGTCTGTTAATGCAGTGTACAAAAGTTTATTAGTAAGAAACAGTGTTGTTTGCTATGAGATATAAAAGTGGTGGAATGTTTCCATTTTAAATTTATCACCAATATTTTCACGTGGCCTTTGTATTTGATAATACACCTAATCATATTAATTGTAGGAACAGTGCTCACTGTCTTAATCTCTTCAGTAGGCTGGCTTTTGTCACCAGTGTTACTTTGATACTTCTGTATTAGCTGTCTTGTGGTTGAAAATAGGCCAGTGCTTATGCTTACATGACTGAATTATGTCATTAAATTGAGAGTTTGTAAGTATTGGTGGGGGCTTATTGGTATTTTGTACACAGACTCAAGCATAATAAGATTTGTGTTTGATCTGTTAAAATACTTGAGACTCTTTCATAAATAAAACTCAGGCCGCCTGACAGCATATAAATTTCTCTTCTGGAGTGAGGAGAATACCCAGGATCCAGTAAATTATTTGGTGGGATTACGAGGAGTACTTGGTTACTAACATGCTCCAGGCTTTGTGTTCTGGCGTTTCAGCATGGACCTGCTCCATCAAGGGGGGAATATTAAGGAGAAGAATGAAAGTTCCTGCTTAGCAGAGTGACTTAGGTATTTGTCCAAGATTACAAAAGATTTGCCCAAGACTGCGAAATTGAGTTTTTATGTTAAACTCTGTAAAAGTAAGAAAATCTCCCTCATTTCCATCTATGTGAAGCCATCCATCTCAAAAATTTTTATAGCAGTTTCTTTAGCTGGGTTTTATATTAGAAGATCACTTCCATAATGCCCATATGTACAAGTTTAAGAGCTTGATTCAAGTTGAGCAGTTGTGTACTTGCTTTTGTTTAGGTGAATGAAAATGTCTTACCCAAGTTTTCTTTTTTTACATATTCCAAACATACTGATTACATTGCATTTTAATGAGGAAGGGGAGGAGAAGGGGAGGAGAAGGGGAGCCATGTTAGTGGATTTTTTTCCAGGAAGTTTTCACCAGAGCTGAGTTTGCAGTGTATGTGTAGGGTACTGAGTGCATTATTCCTCCTAGGTTATCCAGGTTTGTATTTTACTGATGAATTAAGAAATAGTAGAGTGAGTGTCACCTGAGACTTGGAGTGTGCATGAGGGACTGTAGCATTGAAATGTACTTCTGAATCTTTGTGAGGTACTGTGTGCTCAGCTCACAGCTGTGAAAAGAACAGGCCAAAACCATTCTATAGTGGCTGTGTCAAACTGGACTACTGCTTCTTTTCAGATTAATCAGGTACTTCCCTTGCATATTGTGTAAGTAAGCTGCCATGTTGTGAACTTTACCTACAGAGTTTTGGCAACATCTGAAAATTCAAAAGATGATGATTTCCATATACACTTACAGAAGGTGTTAGTGACTTTTTTTAATATGTCACAATCATGTGGATGTGCTGTATCAGGTTTTACCTACAGCATTTTCTTTTATCATGAGCTGATGAAAAGTGGGTGCTATGACTAGTAGGTTTCATTATTAATTTATTAGATGTATTGATGTGACTGTTGAATGAATGAGGTTTGCAGTATGTTCTTTAGATGGCCTTCCTCTCAGGTGCTGTGGTCTGCTATCAGCTTGAGAGCTGGTTATTTTTGTACATGGTATCTGACTGTCTAGAATGATTTTAGGGGAGGGATACTGTAAAAATGCAGACTTGGAAGTTCTCTGATAGCTACAGCTTTTGTGGCTTGGGCATCTATAAAACTCAAACTAGATATTTTTCTTGACAACTTCTGTCAGCTTTGTGTTCTGAAGTAGTTTTGCAAGGGGTAATAATTCCTGTTTTATGAGTGATAAAAATCTGAATTAACTACAAGCTGTAAATGCTCAGGTGAAACTGATAAATATGCGAGTTACATGTTTTTTTCTCCTGCCTCCTTTTGCTCTCAGCATAGGAAACAGCAAGCAAAAATGCAGTCATAGGGAGTAACTTGTGCAGTGGCTTGATTTCCTCACTGTGTGTCATATAAAACTCGCTTCCAGGAGTACTAGGTCACACAGTTGTTGGATGTTGTCCTTATGTTTTTATGAATGATGCAGAGCATTCAAAAACATGGAATATATTAAGATTAAGGGGTTTTTAATTATTTCATGGTTGTCCAAACACACTGGAATGCTACGGCAAACAGATGTTTTTTTGTTTTTTTTCATTTTAAAACAGAAATAACTTAATTGTCTTCATTACTTGTCCAAAGGAAAAGATAAACAAATGGCTAACACTATTGTGAACCACCTATATTTTGCTTATGCCTTGCTGTGTACTCTACTGTAGTACAATTAGGGAGAGATTAACTGTTGTCGCTGAAACATTTTTATCCAAATCCCAATTTCTGATCCATATTTCTGCAGCATGGAGGGGGAAGAGTATTGCCTGGGAACCAACACACTAGTAGTGCAAAATTGTTTTATGATGTAAGGATGAAAGGTCTGGTATTTTTAAAATAACTGAATCCATTCCTGTATTCTGAAATACTTCACCAAAATTAGATTAATGAATAAGAATCTTAGTATAGAATTAGCATGGTACTGAATAAGAGTGGTGGTAGGATTTACAAGGGTTTTTTTGCTTCATTCTTTCACTGCAGAACTTTCAAATATTTCTAAGAATATATAGGTAAAACATGATATTTGATAGATTATGTTGTACAGCTGAAAATTTAAAAATATGTATATTTGATTTAAATGTGACATAAATCACACTTTCAAATGGAACACGAACTCAGGACAATGAAAAATTGTTATATCCTACCTCAAAGAAGGTAAATTATTTTGAGGAATATGAGAAGAGGAACGTGAGCAAATAAAAATATCCCTAAGATGCTGAAAATATTTTTTTAAGACTGTATTCTGTTTAAGATGAGAAATGGAATATCTGGTTTTCAGCTGTTGTGTTATTCAATACATTTCTAAGATTTTTGTTCTCCTTTATTCCACGAATATTAGTTTGTAAGGGAGTACCTTAGTGATGGGTAAGGTTCTGCTAGACTGCTGAAGCACTTTCCAGGAAAGAAGGTATTTCAGGTCTTGGGTTGTGGGAAAAGGGAGAGTTAGGAAGGAGGAGGAAGGCTTAGGGTCTGAGCTAGGCCTGTAGCAAACTGGAAGGCTCAAGTGCCTGATCTGTGTGTTAAGGGGTTTCAAATATAAAATGTAGTTGCTTTATCATAAGGAATAATGAACAGGAAGTCGCTTGAAATTATTATATTTGCTTACTTTCTTGCAACACTTGAATTAAAGCCATTTTTTGCATTAGGAGAAGGTACTCTAACCTTAAAGTCACATCCTAGATGTTAGAAAAGCTTTATCCCTGTGAAGTGTGCTCAATTCAAATAAATGATCAGCTGGAGCAGGACAAAATTATGGGCTAGTTTTGAGAGGTCTTCTGTTTTGTATCTACTGTTAAGTGTGTAAAAGCATAAATATTAGGGTCAGAAGTAATACCAGCAGAGTCTAAAGGCTTCCCTTTCCATATGAATAAGTACTGTGGGTGGGGTTTTTTTTAAGCAGCTGGAAAGAAGAGTAGGCAGGCTAAGCAATGTGCTGTTCATTCTCTTGCTAACAAAGATCTCTGTTATTAATATTGATCTAGAACAAGTATAAGTATTGGAAATAGAAATTTGTCATCATATGGTAGTTCTCTGGTAGCTTGTACAAAGTGGCCTGCAATACTTACTGGTCAATTGGTTTTCATATGGAACGCTTCACTTTTGCTTCTCAGTAGAGTTGTTAATTAGAGAGGGTGTTAATGGTTTGTATGTGATGATCTGTACTTCTATTTAAGGAAATTGTTTGATAGATGGGGTAGAAGTGAATTGATGAACTACACTTGCAAAGAGTTCACTGTGATGTTTGATGTTTTCCCAGTTTACTCAGTTTTTTAGCAGTGCTGACTTTGGCATATTGGTTAGCATAATTATGAAGAGTTAGTGCTTCTTGCCATTTGTTATTTTACTGACTATTTGAAAGTCGGAATCTGTTGTGTTACACATCAGTCTTGATTTGTTAAGAAATAACAGGAGACTGAGGTCTTGCAAGAAGTGGCAGAATTGGATTTTAATGTGTTAATTTGAAGCTTTAATGGGAAGTCTAGGTGTTGAAGAAGTTAACTAGTTCATGTGTCACAAATTCTGGCTATAGGTGACAACATGCCAATGATGGTACCTGTAGTCTGGACTGTTGACTTTGGTAAATACTAGGTCGAGTTATATATAATACATTGCATTAGTGAATGAGACTTTTCTTACTTGGTTTGTAAATCTAATGCACATACTGTCTTTTCACAAAATAGGTTGTTCCTGGCAGAAGAACCAGGATTCAGATTTCAGTGGAACTTGCTTTCAAAAGCTATTGAAACAAAGGACTGCTTTCTAATTTGGACATGGCTAATCGAGGAGCAACAAGGCCCAATGGGCCAAATGCTGGAAATAAAATTTGCCAATTCAAACTAGTACTTTTAGGAGAGTCTGCAGTTGGCAAATCAAGTTTGGTGCTTCGTTTTGTAAAAGGACAGTTCCATGAATTTCAAGAAAGTACGATTGGAGGTGAGAAAATTACCCTGTATATTTGTTTTGTGTTACATTTTTGTTTTCCTTGCCCTTGAAAACCTTTAATGTAATGGCATTCTAGAGTGGGTCGTTGGCAGCAAGAAGCAAATCTGAGCCTTCTGTCAGTAATTGAGAACTATAACTTTTCTGAGTTAAACATAAACATCCTTTTAAAGTGGAGGTAGTGAATGTATTCTTGAACTGCATTGTTTTGAAACCTGGGCTTAATGTTACATTTTGTATATAAGTGAGTGTGTGGCTCTTTTAATTGTGCTATATGCTTAATGCATGAAATAACTGCTCAGTAACAATTATGAGCTTATGTCCTATGGAAAAAAAAAAAAAGCATTACATCTTCCAAAAAGCTTGTGTTTATCACTTATGTATGCTGACTTTGATTTTGGAGAACTTGCTACATTTCTGGTTGTATTTATGTGTTAGTAATCACAGAATTTATTGTGCTGTTTTTCCATTTTGTGACTTCAAACAAAACAGGCGCTGGCTACCAGAATTAAAAAAAATCTATTTCACTTTAAACAGATTTGATCACACTCTTCCCCTTGGCAGATTTCTTAAGTTACATTGTATTTTGGATTTGTTTGTGCTTTGAGCTGTATTCCTCCTTGGATAAATTTAAACATATCCTAAAACTATCTAACAGCATACAGACTTTACAAAGTATGGATTTTATGAATTGATAAATACTCTGTAGTAGTTGCTGTTGCAGCTTGCATGAGTCAGCCTGTTCCATTGTAATATTTATGTGAAGGCCTTTCAGTGGTCTGTATGTGTCTTCACACACCAACAGTTGTTGAAATATAAAAAACTCTGCAGAGCTTACAAAAATAAATACAAGCTGAATTTCATTGCATTCTTCTTTTGCCCTATTCTACCTGTTACATGCATTTATTTTTTTCTATCTGTCAGTGTAATAGAGAACCACATATTTTCTACTTTAGCAATCTTACTAATTCACACTTTTGGTTTTGTGCATTTTATCATGGCTTGAGGATAGGTGTTGGTATGAAAGTTGCTGTATGCTGTGATAAATGGCTGTGTAGTAATACAGAGAGCATTCTCAAAGATGTGTAGTGAATTAACTTTCCAATATCAACAAGGTTTTTCGTTTAAAAAGAGCTTAAAATTAAGTGAAATTCATTGTTCCATTTCAGTGATCTCAAATTAATTTAATCTCCTTTTAGTTTTTTCTTGTTTAAATGTTTTGGATAACCCTGTTGCACTGTTTAAAATCTAAACAAAGGTGTTTAACAAGAGCCTAAGTTCAAGTTCAGAAGGTTTAGTGTAATCTGTATTAACTTGTGCCTCTTCTCCATCAAATAGAAACAAGGAGATGCTATATCATACAGCTGAGAGCTATTACGTGCAGCAACGTTGGGGTTGAGAAAAGTTTTCTGTAGAGAAAGCTGTCTAACTCTGTGGCTTGCAGTTGCCTAAGGCATAATTTTCTTTGTATACAGAAAGGCCTTTTAACAAAGAGAGGCTTATGTGCATTGTGAATCTGGACAAAAACATCTGAAAGGGAGTGCAGTTAAAGGCAGACATGTTGGATGGTGGTGGTGTGGTTTTGCCACTTCAGACTAGTGTAGCAAGGCCTGTTAGTTGCTTAAGACAAAAGTATGACTGTTAAAGATGATAGACTTTCAGATAATTAAAAGCTGATTAATTGTCAATTTATTATGGCCTTGGCACAGTTGAAGTAAGTTAACTGGCATTTTAAAGTGGTTGAAATGTTACTTTTGACAAAAACAAGAGGATTGCATGGAATAAACCGGTTGTTTCATTCTCTTTCCAAGTATATACCTTCATTTATGCAGTGTAGGGGCATTTTTCTGTTAAGAGAATAATGGCTGTGAGAACTTCAAAATCAGCTTAACATCTTGTCTCTGCCTTGGAGAAATATAATATTGAGCTGGTTTTGGGGAGGAAGACCTTAGTTTAGTACAGGATACACCATAATGTTTTTCCACTCTGTTTTGGTTCTGGGCTGCTTAGGGAGCTGCTAAGCGGAGCCTGTTCTACCAGTGTTCAGATATGTGGCATTTAGGGAGGTTTATGTTGATTTAACATTGGAACATCAAAGCTTTTACCTTCTCCAGCCTGCCTGCTCATCTGTGATGGATGCTAATATCCCTGAAGCAGGAGCACCTGACCACTTAAGGAGTCAGCTTCTGGTCACAATTTAACCCCAGCCAGTAACTAAGTACATGCAGCTGCTGCTCACAGCTGAGACAGGGACACTTCTGTATGCTAGTTACAATGTCCTTTACAGAGCAAGATTGGCTTCATTTTGGTTTCTGTAATGAGCTGAGTTGAAGGTTGCAGAAGTTTTGGAATGATTCATAGGCTATGATGTCTCAGAGTATGTAGGACAGAATGAAATCCCAGGTATGCAAGCATTATGGGTCAGTGTCTCTTCAGACATTTGATTTAAATTGGCCACAACCGCTAGTCAGTGTGCCTAGTGATCAGAGTTTATGCTTCAGCTGAGTAATGGGCTTTCCTTAGTTTTTAATACTGGTTTCTATGCTATGTGGACACTCACCTGCATACTTCTGATTGTACCTTAATCTGAATGGAAAAGTTTTACTAGGATTAACTGTTTGAAGACTTGGAATGAGTTACTTAGTAGTTTCTGTAACTGGAAGAAGGCATTCAGCTGTAGTAGCAATGGCTACAAGTTTCCCTGAAACTGCAGGCTGTTGAAATTGTGTTGAAATGAATTCCTGAGATCATTTGCAAAGTAAAAAATATAGCTGCTTTGAGAACAAGAACTTACAAGAAGTGCTTCTTTCTTCCAGACCTATTAACTAAAGTGAAGTTGTTAGGAGCTGAAAATCAAAGTTTTAAGATGCTATTCAAGTAATATAAAATATGTAGAACAGAAAATATCTGAACTGTTGGATTATAGCATGATGGGATACTGTCACTGATACTCTAATACACATCCTGCTTCAACAGACTGTGTCTAGAAGATTTAAGAGAAGGCTTATGGTTACTCAGATTCACTATTATGAAAAAGGGAATTCTTTCAAATTTTTGTATTCTTATGTCTAACTTAAGTAAAGTCTGGTTGTTTAAATAACTCCTTTGTGCTGATCAGTGACCGACTGTCAGCTAATGCTTGCATCAGACCTGTTGTGTTTTAATAGTAGGCTTGAATTGTTTTGCATAATTGTGAACATAACTATATATGAATATAGAGATACAAGCAAGCTTCTGGTTTCAGCACCTCTGTCTTTTTTGTAGCTGCTTTTCTAACCCAGACTGTATGTCTGGATGATACAACGGTAAAATTTGAAATTTGGGATACAGCTGGGCAAGAGCGGTACCACAGTTTAGCACCCATGTACTACAGAGGAGCACAAGCAGCTATAGTGGTTTACGACATCACAAACGAGGTAAGTACTGGGTTAGGGATGCACAAGGGGGATTTGGAAGTTACCAGTCTCACACTGATCTTTACTTATTTTTTCTCACTGACTTGTGTAAATGAATTCATCATTTCGTTGAATCATAGAATGGTTTGAACGAGTAGAAGCCTGTAAAGGTCATCTAGTCCAACACTCCTGCCATGGGCAGGGATGCTTTCTGCTGGGCCAGATTGCTCATTTCATACTACACTGTGTAATGTCATTTTGTGTCTCTAAACTTTTCTGCTAAAAGACTATTTCTAGGGTTGGGGATTTTTGGTTTTTTAGGGGTTTTTTTTTGCTTTGTTTTTTTTTTTTTGTCTTTTGGTTTTGGGGTTTTTTTTTGTGGTTTTTGTTTGTTTGGGTGGGATTTTTTGTTGTTGTTTTATTTTAAAATTAAAAAGAGTGAAAGATAAAAAATTCTCTTGTAGAAATGTTTCTAACCCACCCTTAAATCAGTTCAGAGTTTGAGCTGTTACTCTCATCACGTTGCTGGTGGCACTTTTATTTCTGATAGTGAAGACATTATTTTAATATTGTGTTTTTTCAAATTTTGATTAAGGATTAGAAAGGTAGCACAAGCTATTGAGACAAAACCTAACATTATTAAGTTTCTTTTTATTTGAACTTAGATTAGATAAGCTTCACTTGTTTCTGATAAAACAAGACTTAAAACCCAAAACTCTCAAAAAAAACCCAGAAATCATGTACCATAATGAACAGTCCTCAGTAATTAAAAAGTGATTTTGAGGCTTTTCCAATAAAGCTGTTCATGCACTTGAATCTTGCAGAGAAACTGAAATTCCTCTGTTAACCACATCTTTCCTTACTCTGTCTACACAAAGATCTTCCTACCTACTTACTTCAGCATTATCCTAGCTAAGCACAGGAATGTTTTGTTTTAAAAGCGCTGTTGGCAATTTGGAGTGTGCCTTTGGACTAAGGTAGCAAACCTTGCATTGGCATTTCATGCTTGAAGTGTAGATAACAGAGATGGGGATAATAGGTGAATACAGAAGGATGATAAAACTCAGTTGCATCATTTTTCAATCATTAACAGGAATCCTTTGCCAGAGCGAAAAATTGGGTCAAAGAACTTCAGCGACAAGCAAGTCCTAACATCGTAATAGCTTTAGCAGGAAACAAAGCTGATCTAGCTAACAAAAGAGCTGTGGATTTTCAGGTAGGTACATAGTTTTTGTTCATATAAATTGCATTTTGTTTTGAATAGATAGTAAATAAACCTAGGGGGAGCTTATGTGCATAGCCTAGCTAGTTATTATGGAGGTCATGCTGTTAAATATAAATGTCAACTGAGACTAATTAGATTATACATGCTACCAAAAAACCTATTTCTGTACAAGTAATATGGAGGAATAGACTTTTTGGAATAATTAATTTGACTTTGAGGAATAATTAATTTATTTGCGTATCTTTAAGGCTAATTGAATATCCATTCTTTGATGTGACCTCTTTCTGTCTTCTACCCAGAATTACTGGTAACTAGAGTTTCAGTGGATGAGATAGCAGTAACTCAATGCAAACTGTTTTGTCTGGCTTGTCAGCCAGAGAATTTTGATTATCATATGATACAAAGCTGATTGATGTGCCTAACTTGTTTAGGCTGTACTTTTGAAACAGTGTTCAAATTTTAATTGAGCTTTTCGTGGCATTTATTCTGGTTTAGTGATTACATCTATGCTCTCACTGGTGTATTTTATCTTCCAGAAAGTTTAGTCAAGTCATCAGAAAATAGCCTTTAAACTGAATTAAACTAACTGCAGGTAGTTTTGGTCCATTCATGATTGACTGAATTTGAACTAAAATAGTATTTATTAGTCAGTAATTTATGGTTTTTATCTATATTTGGGGTCACTCTGAGATACAGCTGCATATGAATCCTTTTGTAACTAGAGAGTTGAATTACAAAATTAGCAGTGGTTTAGGTGTTTTTATACCAGTTTTCCAATTTTATACTTCATGACAGTTGGCTTTGGTGTTTTATGAAAAATTGTGGTATTTAACAAAAATTTCATGCACGACTGCAGTCAATAATGTAAGCACATTTAACTACCAAAGTAGACCTACTGGTACTATTTTTTTAACAATTACAGTCTTAATGTTTTTCAGATGTTAGGGGGTTTGCTACTGTGGATTTATGGGCTCCTTGTAGGCTTGACAGGCCTTTCTCATTGCAAATCACAGATTTCTAGGTATTTGTAAATGTGTTGTTTCAGATATAATTACATAGATCTTAGCAGGTGTCACAATTACAGAGTGCTGTAGATTATTCTTATCATCATAGGTGTTCTGTAGTTCAGCTCTTTTGCAGATTTATTGAATGCAAAGGCAATTACATAATCATAAGAAGCTAGACATTCTCAGCTGAATTGACTAATGAGAAGTGGCAAAAATAGTAAGGTTCTTATGAGCAGCATATCAGATTAAAATTCGTACTGAAAAGGGAGGTAACATGGCAAAATACTGAATACTACTTTACTGTCATTGTGAATTTGTTTCAGGGTAATAAAACTGTTCTGATCCATCTGCCTTAGTGGTTGAAAGATTCAAGATAGTTCATAGACTGGTTTTTCCAGGGTAATAATGGACTTGCTGAAATTTGGTGGCACTTTCTGAAGCTTATTTGTGATTAATATCAGAGCTCATGTCCTGCATTGGAGTTGTCTCTTCCATAAATATTTTCATTTATTACTTAGCTTTGCCTGAGATTTTTCCACCTGGATATTTTTAAGATTAGTAGGAATCTTTAAGATACCACTTCTAATTGTTCAACTGATTGGTGGAATTGTAACTTCTCCATAGCTGGTATATAACATTGTCAGAAGAGTGTTTCCACAAGCTGTTTTTCTTTCAAAATGGTGTACAGATTATTCCTTTGTAAAAGTACAGTGTGTAATGATTGTATGAGGGTTTCTTTTAAATGAAGTAATGCATTCTTATTTTAACTTTCAGGAAGCACAGGCTTATGCAGATGACAACAGCCTATTGTTCATGGAGACGTCTGCCAAAACATCTATGAACGTAAATGAAATATTCATGGCAATTGGTGAGTTTATGAACAAACTGAGAACTTTAAAGGGAATGTTTTTTGTGGGATTCAGAACGATCTTCCTAACTCAAGATATCTGTTTTTCATGTAAATTATTTCTGGTATTGAAGTGTTCTTAGGCCCTTTCATTTGTTTAATTTTGTTTAAGCAGCTATCTGAAATCCAAAAGCTGTGCCAAAGATGGCAATGTGTGCTTAAATTCAGTGTCCAGGTTATAAGTAAAGGACCCTGCATGTGAAAAGTAAACATACTCATATTTTTAATTTAGCATAATCTACGGGATTTCTGTAAAAATGCTAACATGTAGTAGTAAGCATAAACCAAGAATTTTTATGTGTTCCATTGATACCCAAAATTGTATTTAATTGTTAACAAACTTCTGAAGGTGGGGGAAAAAGAATCCATTTTTAAGGCTGGCCACTAATCTATTTAGTAGTAGCCTTAATTATAGTAGATGATTTGCTAGTGGGTAATAGTAATGTATAGCATGTGATAAACCCATTCAGTTTTTTTTTTGTCTGTTGCACCTCTCTTGCCCACTTTTTGTGAAAAAACATAATTGATATTAAAATTAAATGTTTTTAAGAGGTCTTAATCTTCTGCTTTCCAAGTCAGGAGAGTAGGAGGTAACTTGTGGTGTCCTTCAAACTTCCAGCAGATGCAAATTAAATTATCATTATCACAACACTTTATAACAAGTACTGCTTCATATTAACTATAAATACTTGAAGAAGGGTGATAGACACAAACACTTAACTGTATGACAGGAAAGTATATTTTTCTCATAAATGTTCAAGATAGGCCTGCATTTAATGATACAGAAATGCTTAATTGTACTGTTCTGGTGAAATTTCAAAATTACTATGTTTAATGTGCAGTTTACTTCCTATTTAAAAAAAAATCCCCAAAATCGGATTATTTTTTTTTAATTTGCTATATCAACAATAATTCTTGCCTTCGTATTTTAATGAAGCCTACAAAGGCTAAATTTGAGGAAAAAAATGTCCAATTAATAACAGTGTATTTTCTCTGCAATGTTTTTTGGCTGAATGAGTATTTTACATCAGTGGGGTGAAATTCAGGTTTGTCAGTGCATCAGAACAAGATCTGTGCAGCAATAGACTGAATGGAAATTTTGATGAGGTTATAAGTATTGTATGTAATTTGGAATGGCCTGCAAAATGTGGATGCAATCCTCAGGACCATGTGTAAATATGATCTTAAAGTTGAGAGAAAATGAAAGATGAGAATATTGAAAGAATTGTTGGATACAAGCTGCAGCTGCTTGTTAATTGACTGCTTCAGCACTCATTCAGAACTTAGAGTTTAAAAAAAATATTAATTCAGTTCTAGATACAGCTCTAGAATCTGGAACATGGCTCTGAAGACATTTTTCTGTTGGTGCCTTGTACCTTTGTACTGGCTCAGCAGCTTAGTACCATGTGGATTCTTGGGTTTTATCACAGATCTGTAGAACAGCCCAATTTGGAGGGGACCTCAGAGGATCCCTATGGCCCACCCTTTTTCCCAGCACCCTGAGGTTTTCTGGCACCACAAGGTTGATGTCTGCTCTGCATATTTCTTTGGCTGGGTTTCATTCATATTAGAAAAAGTTCTTTTAAAAACTGACAAAAGTAATTATTTTGGAGGGAAAGCATTCAGCCAAAGTATGGAATAAGGGTGGTTGTTGGGCCCAGGTAAGATAGGCCCTTGGAAGTTCTTTTGTGTAGAACTTAGCAATTTTCTGATGGACAGAAATCTAGGAGAAGCTACTGCTCAGAAGGGTGACAGCTTTCACCCTTATTTTTTCATGTTAAGACTGAGGAGGAACCTTGGAGCTACAAGGGCAGCGAAGTCAATTGACTCATAAGAACTAGAGAGAAGAGACAGCTTGAAAAAAAATTGAGTGGCTTGATCTGATGCTGAGGGCCATTTTATATGTTGTCTGCAAACATTTATTCTGGCTGGATATCTGGGAACTGTTTGACCCATTTCTGTCTGTGTTTTGTGCCTTTTCAATGTTTCTCTTATCTTTTTGCACTAATATCCTGATCTTGAAGCCTGTTCTGTGTGGGTGGATTCCCACAAGAGCTGTCATTTACTGGCATAGCACACCTGTGCAGATACATTTGACATTGAGTTACCAATGTATTTCACTCCTGGAAATCACAGATAAAGTAGCTAATCATTAAGAAGTAAAATGTCATCACTTCTTTCATTACCAATGCGCTGAATCAAATCAGATTATATAATGAGTATACTGATATGCCTGTAATGTGTTGTTCTGTTTACTCAGGGATTTAATCCTAGTAAAATCTGAGGTTTAACTCTTTACTTCCTGTTCACCTTACAGCAAAAAAATTGCCCAAGAATGAACCACAGAATGCAGGAGCCAGCTCTGCTAGAGGAAGAGGAGTAGACCTTACTGAACCCACACAACCACCCAAGAGTCAATGTTGTAGTAACTAAAAGATCAATTGCTTTAAACTGTTCTGAATATTCTTCTGCTTCCTAACTGTTAATAACCATGGAATTGGAGTGCTTAACCTGGTCCAGTACAGCTTCCAAACAGCGAAGAGACTTATGATAATAGTCAAGTTCATGATACAGAGTTTTCTTTTGACCTAAAATTTTAACATGCATGTATCCACCACTGGCTGTAATGTTTCAGCAGTAGAGGAGAGATGGAAGCGGAATAAACTTCCTTCAGTTGAAAGGTTTTAAAAATCAGTTGTTATTATTAGGGGTGTAGAAGAACTACTTTCTGTGGACCTAATTGGCCAGTTCCTGTAGCCTCAATACTGATCACTGTTATAATAAATAGAATTGGGTCTTTTCATAATTCTCAATTGTGCTTTAAAACCTCCTTAGAAACAGGGTCTAAAAATTACTTATTTGCAGTATTGATGCAACCAGTTGTTTCTGCAGGTATCCACTGTTTAGTTATACATTCCATAGGTTAATAATTTTATTACAAATAATACTTGCATTAACAATTTTAAAAATCCTATGCTTGCCAGAAAGTGGAATTTTAGTTGGTACACTGTATGTAAATTACATCATCCCAGTTAGTTATCTTAATGAATTAGTGATGAATCAAGTCTAACTTCATTTCTAATCTGTTCAGAGGTACAGACCAGTAAATTCAACTCTACAACTTAGGATATGGGGTTTTTTGTCCTCTACAAACTGTAAGAGCTCTTCAAGTAAAACCACAACAAACTTGGTGTCTGTGACTTCTTTCTTGTTTCTGATCATTGCTGGCCATTACAGTTTGTTTTTCCCCTAAGGAAAAAATAGTGCACTAACAATTATGTACATCCAACTTGATTTTAAATTTGGATATTAATGTACTGTAAATAGGTACTCTGCATTGTAGTCTACATTTGTTTAATACTTTCTGTAATATTTAAGAGTTGCTTAAAGGTATACAGAATGTACAGTTACTTAAAGCTAACTTTTTTCCTCTCTAATCAAAGGGGGTTCTGAGTTCTTCCTTTATGGCTAGAACAGTAATAAATGATGCTCCTGTATCTGTAACATAAGTACTGCTGTCTGTCAGTAATGAACTTCACAACTTTGTTTTCCAAAGTACATTTTATTTTGATCAGTCCAGTATATTGCACTAATTCGTTTAGTTATTTTCATTATATGAAATCTACAAAGTGTGTCAGAAGAGATGAATTAGTCTATTTAAATGTTGAACTGATAGAAACTTACTTGTGCAGATTTTAAATTTGCAGTAATCTGGGTTTAGCAAGAAAAATGACAGTTCACCAGTGTTTAGTTTTATATTGAGGTGCTCAGGTTTGAATAAAGTGGTTTAAAAAAATTTTGGTTACTGTTTCTTATTGAGAGTTTCAGAAGGTTTTGTTGCATTTGTGTAGTTCCAGACAAGATGTCTGATTCACTGTATGGGTCAGCATTTAAGATACTTAAAATAAATTCATGGCACAGCTAAATATAAACTTGTCCTATATATACTGTGGCATTCCAGTTATCCTATGATAAATCTTTAAATGCTGAGGTATTTTATCTTATCACGCCATTTAGAAGTACGATCAAAATAGTAATATTGTCTCTTGAACCTGCAGCTAATGCAGTCTTTGCCAGTCATTCACAAGGTGACTTGTTGCATTGCATTGTCTCTGAGCTTGACTGTCTCTTCTGCAGCTTGTAATTTGCAATTGATCAGGTACATTTTTGTGTCTTTTTCAAACTGAGGTGGTGGTTTAGAACCCAATGGTGATACAGTTTATAGCAGTTCTTGACCAACATCACCTGCAGTTGGTCACAAAATTAATTGGAGTGTATTTTTTCTGCCAGCTGTGTATTTGAGTCAGAATTAGGTAACATGGTTTTGTCTATTTTGGGGGAATTTTCATGGCTTAGACCTTGATACTGGAACATTCTCTGGCAACTTTCATAGCTGTGACTTGGACCTGTTGCACAGAAAGTGTTGGTTTCTTCTTGCTCTGAGGTCTCACTGTGGATGAAAACTTAGATAAAATTTTCTTTCTTCAAATTGAGTTCTTCAGCGTCACCTTGTGTGCTAGAATTGGAATATTGTATCTATTTGAATTTACTTCATTGTTACTGAAAAGAGATAGTTCTGGATTAGGTTGATTTTTGTGGTCATTGGTTTCCTTTTTAGGAATTCCATTTTTACTTTGCCTATAATTCTTCCTAGAACATTTTCACTGATTTTGTTTCAGGTTGCCTTTTGAGTCACTCTGAAAAATGCCTTTATTGGAATAAAATAGCTGTATTCTATCTTGTAGATGATGAATAGTGTTTGAGTTAGTTAAGTTGTCTCCAGTGAGGGATACTAGACACTGACACACACGAAGTCCTGTTTTGTTGAACAGTGTTCATGCATTCTCAAATAATGAGTGAATGTTAAGAGTTGGTGCAAGTACTTCAGGTAATCCAAAACCCCTCAAAGCCCATTAGAAGACAGAATAAGAAACTGGCAAGTAACATTGATAGAGACAGATAAAATATGAGGTACAGGTATAACATCTTTTTACTGGAGCTCTATGACGTCCAAGAGCCCTTGTAGTTCTCAGGTATCCCTCCACTAATCTGGTTTATTAGTGCTGATATTTACACCATCCTGAAGTGTTTTTTCACACATTACAAATGCTGTGCTCTTGAGAGACATGACTGCATTTTTATGTAAGACTGCACGTGCATCATCTGAAGTTGAAATAATATTTATGGCATATTGGGTTTTTAAAGGATACTTCTGTTACAGTATCAGCCTTTTGTTAAGGACTGGAAAAAGAACAGAGATCATAGTTAATAATCTACTTCACGGGCAACCATATGTCCATAATTGAATCAGTTTCTGGTTTTACAGCTAAGTTTTCTGTTTTTTTCCCCTTCCATTCTTAGAAGACTGTTCTGAAATATTAATCTCCTGACTGCAAATAAACTCTTACAAGGAGTTTAGGTGACATTTCATTCAGTTTAAAGTGCAATCTAATATGAAAGAATTGCACTCTTGTTTAAAAACCAGTCAAGGTGCAACTTCTCTATTTTTCTCAAATACTTCTTTTCCCATCCTGTGGGAATGTATGCTTTCAAGTGTCTGAATGCACTCAGCGAGAGAGGCTGTTTCAGGCTCAGACTGAACTCAGATTCAGACTNCAGTTTAAAGTGCAATCTAATATGAAAGAATTGCACTCTTGTTTAAAAACCAGTCAAGGTGCAACTTCTCTATTTTTCTCAAATACTTCTTTTCCCCATCCTGTGGGAATGTATGCTTTCAAGTGTCTGAATGCACTCAGCGAGAGAGGCTGTTTCAGGCTCAGACTGAACTCAGATTCAGACTGGTTCTAGTGGCCTACAATTTTTTTTTTTTAAATAATTTGGACATTATGTGGGATTTACTGTTTACTTACATGGTTCCTTAAATCTCTTGGTTAAAGCACTCAAGGGAGCAAGAATTCTTTGAGGACTAATTTCTTTGCTTTAGTAGGAAGAGATATTTTCCCTGTCTTCCTGAACATTTCTGAAATCTGAGAATTAAAAGTGTTAAAATAAAAATAGCAACACTGTGGGGGGCTGGTCATGTCAGATTTGGATGCAGAGCATAAAGGAAAAAGCTCTGAACCAAAGTGCTGTGTTGTTTGAGATCCTCTGTGGCTGCCCTGGGACATCATTTCTTGCATTAGGGGACATGTTTGGCAAAAGCAATGCCAGGCAGAAGGAACTTGCATGGGATGTGGTGGCTTTCTAGATAAGAAGTTGGCTGCAGTGTGTTCGTTTATGTTGCATTTTTAATATCACCTGGCCAGACTGGGGCACAGAGCTCTGAAAAGGGGTGTATGCATAGGCATTGCATACACAGTAGTTGTGTTTCTTGGGCAGTTATTGGCATCATCAAGGAGACAGCTAATGCAGGAGACAGCTAAGTGTAGTCTGTGAAGGCAGATTTCTTCTGCCTTAAATCAGAAAGTGATTCAAAATACCAAACTGAAGGATGCACCTTTTTAATTAATTATAAATTCTCGATGCTTTAAGTTGTGCTCTGTATGTTTCCTTGTGCTTGCTTCCCCCTCCTTCCTCTGATTTCCATGGAGAGCTAGAAGAATGTGTAAAATATCTTTGAACCCTTGGAGCAAGACCACCAACTGTAAGCCTAACAAAGGGCATAATGTAACCCATGTGGAACAATTTGACTGCAGGAAGAGTAAAATCTCATCCCTTTTGGATTCAAGTCTCTCTTGGCTGCAAACCAGAGACAGGGAAAAAGAATCAACAAAATGTAGCTGTCCTGTCAATATGGGACTAGATGAAGATGGCCCATGTCACCATCTCCTGCTCCTTGTATCTGACCATTATCTTGAGCTGAAGGAACATGTCTTTACTTCTGTAAGAATGTGCTCCTTGGAGAGAGATGAAGGTTCATGTTGCGTGAGTTTTTTCCCATGTGGTACATTTGGTGGAAAATTAATTGTATTAGATTAAATAACCGTGTGTTTAGCAGTGGTCCAGAAATGTATATTTCAATCATAAAATTAAGTCTCTGATGAGCTTCAAACCTTAACTTGATAGCAGAGCTTGAATTTATGATACCCTTCATTGCAGCCAGCAAGAAACCCTCTCTGTAAGGAATGTATGGAGGCGGGTAAGAAGACCCAGAAGCAATTTGGTAGAGAATTCAGCCTCAGTTTTTGCCTTCATCAGTCTCTGGAATAAAATGTGATTCTGTCCCAACAAGATGGAAATGCACCTGAAAACATTGCAGCCTTTTTGTGAGTTAATGCTGTATTCCAGTAAAGGTGTGGCTGCATTTCCTGAGTGAATAGCTGGGCTAGTGTTAAACTACCTGTTTTGATACCTGTACCAGTAAAGTTCACATAGCTGCAGAAAGCTTGTTTGAGGTGAAGTACAGCTGTAGCAGCAAGCATTGAAGAATGGCTGGGGTACACCACAGTTACCTAGTTTAGTGTCAGTGCATGGGGAAGTTGGTTTACAGCGTTTCTTGGACTGGCAGATGAGTGCAAATTATTGTTAAGCAAAACAATTTTTTTTATGTCTGGAAATTTTTTTTCAAATGAGGAATGTGGTTGTTGTTTTGGTTTTTTTTTTTTGTCCTGACAACAATGAAGCCTCTCAAATGGTTCTCCCTTTTCCTGCTGATCTTTGACCCTCTTCATTAATTTTGGTCGAATTTCATACGGAGAAATATGAAGAAGTCTTACAAGTTGTGTGAATGCACACACACAGGAAGAAAGAATGCCTCTGATGTCAGCTGCAGTGTCAGCCTGCTCCTTTACTGATGGCAGGGAAAGTGGTATATAAAAGTGGTGCCCTAGGCATGTGCTTCAAGCAGAGGCTGGAAGACAATATAACTGTAGACAAATCCATTTGGAACTCTTCACTGGCTTGTTTTGTATACCTGTGCTTGGGCTTACCTTTGTGGGAGTGCAAGTATCTTGCTTGTAATCTCACAGCTGTTTTATGTACACAAGAGGTCTTAACCGGTAACAAAAATCCCCAGGTGGGAAGATACAAAGACTAGAGTTGCCAGCCTGCAAGAGCTTTTTCTGGTGTCCCTTGTGGGTGCAGAAGCATTAGGAATGCTACGGTTGTTTCTGATGTAATAAATAACTGATTCTGTACTAGAGAAAAGCAAGATTCTACTTCATAAGGAAACAAGTCTGAATAGTTCTTTTGTAACAGTAAAATACAATAGATTCCTATTTCAGAAAGTAATGATTCAGATTATTCCCTCAAATCATGTTTTCAGTTGCTGGTAGCAAAATGTGGTGGCACTTAGTCCAATGAAAGAAGTGAATTAAAATAATATCTTAAGCATGTTTTATCAAGGGTTTTATCAGATCAAAAATCAGAAGCCTGTCTTAAAGTGATGACACCTTAAACCTCTTGATTAAAAAAAAAAAACAAAAAAAAACCCCAGAAAACAAAAAAAAGGCACCAACAAAAAACATACTATCCTTAAAGAGGTCACTTGTGTATTATGGAATGCTTCCTAACTCTTTTACATTTGTAAATTGAATTAAATGCTTTAATTCAAATATTGAGCTCAGGCTACTTATCTAATAAGCTGAATATTATTGTCTGATGGCAATATCAGTTCTGAGGGAACTTATCATGTCTCTTTCACATTGTCAAGCTAAAGGAATTGCTGCTTTTTATCTCTGGATACCAACCGCCAACAAGTCTCTAGATTAATTTACGTTTGCCTTTTTTTTTTCTTTCTTTTTTTCTCTTAATTGGATGAAGAAGAAAAAAAATCCTGATGTGGAATATACTTACCTATATTAGCAACGTGCAGTAACCCAGCAACACTTGTGGCTATCCTGGCTAATGAACTAAGTGCATTGTTTTCAGGATGTTTTCTTTCTTCTTTCCCAGTGCCACCCATCTCTTTGCTAGGAATTCTTTTTACCACTGAACAGCCATTCCAGTGAACTTTGGAAACCTCATTCCTTCCCAGTTGTAAAAACCTGCATTCTCCAAAAGGATTTAGCATACACTTTCCTTATAGACTGGTCTTGGTCTCCTCATTGCCTGGTTCTTCTCTTTTTCCCTGTAATCTTCCTTGATTACTGTGGCAAAACATTTCTAGAATTTTGTTGGCGGAATGTCTGTGAGAAAGCTGTTCAAGAAATAAAAGTGGAGGCTTTGCTACAATTGTTTCTGTAGCTGTCACACTATGACAACCATCAAGAATTTACAGAAAGCATGTATCTGACCTACTTTCATGGTTGTCCAGCACAATAAACCTGTCTGCCATGTGGAATTTTTATCTTAGCAAATCAGTAATGCTTGTATTAAAGAATTATTTCCTTTCTTAGAAGTACCAGGGTTGCTGATATTGGCAAGATCACAATATGGTGTGGGAGTGGGATTATCCACAAGGAATTCAAGTGAATAATGAATCTCCTGCCTCTATATCTCAGAGAATTTAGCAGTATAGAATTTAATTACTGCAAGAATCTGACTCTAGGCAGCACCAGCCTCTCTGCCCTCTCTCATCCTCCCCCTGTCCCCATGTATCTCCGTTTTTTTCCGCTCCAGCTCCCTGTTCCAGTCTCTGCCATCAGCTCAGTCTCACCTCATTGCATCCCGCCTGCTATTGCCAGGTCTGGCACCTGGTGCTGCAAAGCCAAGAGTCAGAGCTGTAGAGCCTCCAAGCAAGGTGTGTCCTGACAGAGCCCTGGTGGCACAGAGGGACCTGTCTGAATTCAGTGCCTGCACACTGGCATGTCTCTACCTGGCATGGGCAAACTGATGCTTTCTAAATACTGTAACTTGCTCTGATTTGGGCAAAATGTCAAGAATGACAAAAGATGCACTGCTGATGCTATTTCAGCCAAATTGCCAAGTGGTAGTTTAAAACCTGACCATCTTGGAGCTTCTCTAGGAAAAAATTAGACTTTTGGCTTAACACATTCAAAACAACATATTTTCCAAATTCTATTCTCAGAAACAGCTAAGCCATTTTACCTAGAATTTTTTTCCAAGTGATTCTGCTTCAGGCTTGGAAAATTTCAGTACGAGCTGCTTCTTTCATAACATCCTCTCCCCCTAAACCAGCACGTGACATACATGTACAGACACCATAACACAAAATCCTGACACCATGTGAGCAGCTAAGCTTGCCAGCCTATACTTCATGTATCTACTAAGTATGAAAACATAATGTTTATATTCAAGTTGATTATGGTTTTTTAGTATTTAGTATTTATGTCTGTATGGATGAGAAAAACCAGACAAAAATGCTGTTGTATTCTCAGTTATGAGATCAGTTAATCTTTGTTACCTGCTGCTAATTCATCACCAGGGCACAGGGAGGTAGGTTAGCAGCAGTAACACCCCACAGCCACATTACAAGAGCAGCCTTTGGGAATTCCATCCTACTTTAACCTCATTCCTTTACTGGGGCGCTCTCTTTACATTCCATACAGCCACACCTGAATAAACTATTTTGCACCTGTTTCCTCTTCCAGGATTTCAGCTAGGAAGTACATTTTTTTGGTCTCACTACTTCTCTCCCTCACCTGTGTATTATAAGGACTTCTGCAGTTTGTGTTTCAATGTGTGCCTCTCTTCTGTTGTGGCAGTTGTTAGATAAAATTTTGTTAAAAGCCAAAGTCCTAAGCTCCTCTAGCTCAAATTGAACAAATTAATATATCTGAATGAATCAAGTGCCTCTGATCAGCTGAGGAAGATCAATTGCAACACATCTTCTATAAAAGGTGATGGTTTTAAGCAGAGCCACTCAAAACCCTCGTATGGCAGTGCAGTATAGCTTATCCTTGCAGAGGTGGCTTGCAGCTGGCTACAACTCTCAATCTGCTGTAGGACTGGTTTACAGGAAAGTCTCTTTAGAAGAGGTGAACATCAGACACCTCTGAAAATGCTGCACCAGGTCAGCAGGGCAAGATAAGGAGGTACATGGACAAAATTGCTTGTGCGGGTCCCTTTTCCTTTATTCTGCGGAATTTGAATTTGAGACTGAGACATAGCACAAGACTTTTTACTGCTGTCATTACAATGATGCATTCAGGCCTGAGAAAAATTAGGACTAATGTATACAGAATACCTGGTAAGCTATTTTTATTAGTCTTTTAAATATGAATCCATTTTATATTTAGTGTATATAAAAGCCCCTTGGATTAGTGACAGGTAATTGAAAACTTTCAGCAAAACATTAGTTTGATCTCAGCAAACTGAATTCTTAACACTCACATCCATTTTACATGGATATCTCTGTAAGTGGCTGTAAGTGCTAACAAATCATGTTTTCAAAGTACTAAAGCAGTCCCAGTTAATTTCAATGTGTAAATAACCAGGATAATATACATAATAATTCACATAACAAGATAGGCTACAACACTGTAGTTGCAATAACTTTGCTTATAATTATTAAAAGAGGGCAGCCCTGATGTTAATTTTTTTTACAGTATGCATAAATTAAGCAACTTGCCATTTGTTAATAGCTGAAAACCTTGTAAAAAAATTTGCTTTGCTGATCTCTTGTGGACCAAAAAGATTAGTCTGTGTTTCCTTCTCTCCTTGCATTTCTCTCATCAGGAACAGACTGGGAGGTTTTTTGCTGTCAGGTTAAAGGATAACAGTGAGATACTGACAGCAAGCTAAAGCACTCCCAGCCTCACAGTGAAAGATAAAATTCAGCTTTCTAGATCACTGCAGTTTCCCTGTGCGTATTTAGGGAGCCAAAACCCAACACAGTTTAATGTTTTGAGAAGAAAATAGAAGCAGATAAAAAGGAATTATATGTAGAAGAATGGGCAGTGAACTACACCTTGAGATTGTATGTGTTTTCAAGGGCAAAAAAATCATATTTACTGTATGTGTCATAACAAAGAGCCTCCTGGTCAATGTTTAGTCTGTCATACACTGGCCTATCTAAAAGGGACAGAACTGAGGCAGAGCATGAGGCTCCTATGACAGATGATACCATTGTCTCAGTAAATCTCTTTTTTGGAAAACCTTTCTAGCTATGACACTTGGGGCTGCTTGCTGTTAATGAGGTAAGGCAAGATTATTTTCTGTTTCTGCAGTCTGGCAGTACAATCACCATTTTTTAATTACCAAAGATGTAAGATGTTCCTGAGCTTTGAGGATTGATGATCTGATTTGTATCCAAACAAATGAGTCTCATATGCAGTTATCTCCCTTTGACACATGTCGTTCCTATCTCCACCCAGAGAGTGCTTCTTCCCCACTTCCCTTTGACACAGTCAGAACTTAGCTTGCACAATCTCCAGGCCTGAGCTCCTTCCTCTGTGAGATTTGGAGTTTTTATTATTTACTACATACTTGTGGTCTTAGAAAATGGTGACTGTTATAGATGCTGAAACCAGTGCTGGAAAGATGCCTGCTTGTCTGTGGGTGACAGGAAGAGGCAGGGAAGGGCTGTGTGATATAAAATGGAGGTCATGATCTCCCTGAGTCTCTCATCAAAATATTATCAACTAATACATATAAACAGGCCTCACTGCTGCAAATTCTTGCTGAATGAGCACCAACTTCCTTGCCTGTCTTTTCCTGCTTCCCTGATTTACTTATTGCTCATGCCTCAGTCAGCGCTTCCCCCTCAGTCCTCTCCTTCCCATGTGCCTGTGACACCAGGACATGGCTTCACTGCCTGCACACGTTCAGGACAGTTCCCATCCTGGCTGACCTCCCTCCTCCCTGCCTGTCACACAGTTTGGCAGCAGTACCTCCTCGGGAAAGCTGTGAATGCATCACACCCACATACAGCAACCATGACAGAGACTCTCAGCATGGCCAGGACTGTCTGTCCCTGAGCTGCAGGTTGCCTGATTGCCTGATGCCACCAGCATCTGCCAAGGAGTCACCCTGGGTGGCCAGTGAGGCATTAGCATTTGTCTGGTGCAGTGTGACTGTGCTGTGCAGCTCATGTCCCACAGCACAGAGCCGGCCTCTGCAGGGTGGGTGCTGCCTCAGCAGGTCCCTGCTTCACATGGTTATCTTTGGCTGAAGCAGCAAAAAGCAAATATCTTATGTGAAAACCCTTACAAAGCCTTCCTTAAACCCATATAAGACCTCTGAAAAAGTCTTCACATGAAAAAAAACTTACTTGCTAACCCAGGAACCATGGCCTACACCTTACATAAATTTCTACCAGAGCTGGCCACCTCATTGTCTAAAACCATCCACAGAGGGAACGGTGCAGAAAAAGCAAGACATCTTCTCCCAAGTGAGTCAACTCATAGTAAGTATAGCCTACTTACTGCATCCCCAGAAGCAATGATGCAGCTTCAAGAAAGTCTAGTTATGAAAGGTGTGGGAAGAGATAAAGACAAACTTGGTGAGTCACAGGAGCATGCCAGGGGCAGAGCCTGCATTCAGGACTCGGGAACACTCCCACCTGTAAACCTGATAATAGGTAAGCAAGAAGGAAATGATTAATAATTAAAATAATTATGGAATAAATTAAGATAATTAGTCTCCTTATTTATCTTCTGAAGTGTTGTCCAAAACTGGAATCCCAGGATTCCAGGCCCTCTGGTTTTGTGCCATCCTATAAAATAAAGAGTCCCTGTCATTAGGTCTTTTTGGGAAAGAGTTATAATTTGTGACACTGTCCACTTGCGCAGAGATGCAACTCCTCAGCTGGGAGGAAGCATCAAACTGGGAAATGGGGGTAGTGAAGCAGTGACAAAACCAGCTCTTTCTACACTGCAGATATTTTGCAGCTCTTCCTTGTGGATGGGCCAGTCTCTCTCAGTGAGGCAGAAGTAGCAATTTGCTACCCACCAAGGGCCTGTGTAGGGCAGAGAGGCTGTGAAACATTGAGTGGGGATGGGGAGCCTGCTGGCCTTGGAACAGGAGGTGAGGAATGTGAGGGTTTGAGGATGCACAAAGAAAGCTGTGGGAAAAGGTCTAAGATGGGTGGTGATAATGTAACTGTGCCTTCTGTACTCCCAGTGACATCTTGCCTCTCTCACCCCACAAATCCCCATCTGGGGTTGCTGCAGCTGTACACAGCACTATTACAGTTGGTCCAAATGGAAGTTTTTTACCTGTTTAGTTTCTGCTGTTTGGCCAAGGGGTTAGCAGTGGTGCCTGCAGCTGTTTTTTTAGTTCCTGGAAAA
This sequence comes from Anthoscopus minutus, assembly GCA_013399455.1. Classification (NCBI taxonomy): domain Eukaryota; kingdom Metazoa; phylum Chordata; class Aves; order Passeriformes; family Paridae; genus Anthoscopus; species Anthoscopus minutus. Next base: position 51,286 of record VWYI01022516.1, on the reverse strand, counting down.
TTTCGGATTTCCAGGTAGTCCCCCACACAGATATGTGGAAGGCCCATGACTGGGTCTGCACAATCAGATGTGCTTAGGCCACTGAAACTTCATCTTACATATTTTCTATGCAGAGTTTCATTATCTAAATCAATGTTGTATCAAGGCTGCTGGCTGGCACCTGCACTTTGTGTGCAGGTAGGAGAAAGGAGGCCCTTTCTCTCCCATCTCTGCCAGCAGTGCCCATGCCAGTCTCCCAGGGGTATTTCAGGCTTCCAGCACCAGATGACCTGCCCTACATGGCACAAGCAGTCAAAATGCACCAAGTGGAGTCCCAGAGGGTTGCAGGGATCTCTGCCACGAATTAAAGAATAGAAAAGGCAGAAAAATACATTAGAGAAAGGCATAAACAAAATAATTGTGGGGAGTTAAAGAGAAGGTAAGGGAAAAATAGATAGTACATCCCATGTTTGCGTGGAGAAATCCAGAGCACTCGTTACCACAAAATAACACAGTGTAAGCCTAGGCAGTGGCTGCTGATGGCTGAATAACTTCACCGAACATCTGGACTTCACACACACAGCTCAGATTGTGAAAAGGCAGGGGTGACTCCAGCCTTTAGTTTTCACACTTAGTTTGGGTTAAATCAAAAGTCTGACTGCAGTCAAGGAGAGCATACTTTGGGTAAGAAGCATATAAAAACTGCTAAATAGTCCATCACTAACAAGACATCTATGTGACTAGAGCAGCCATGGGTGTTGCAATATTTTTTCTATTTACTTTTCTATGTTTTTTCCTTTAGAAACTGGGTAATTGGGGTGTGAAGTTTCCTACCAGAGCAAAAACCTGATGGGAAGGTCTGTCATCTGTGTTGTTAGAGTCACATGTAAGCACCATGGGAAGCTGACAAGATGCTAGAGACAGCCCAATGAGTAAAACTTTTGTATTGTTAATACTTCCAGTGATTCATAAAATATTGATAGCACTCCTGAATGCATGGTAGCCAGGAGGGAGGCCACTTCACCCACAAAGAATGCACTAATGAAAGGATGTAATAGGATTTTATACTCAAAGAAGTTCCCTGGAAGACCAAGAGCTATGCTTTTCCTATTTGAATTGAATGGCAAGAATAAAAACAGGTGGGAGCACTGGGAGAAAAATCTCACTTGAAAGAAAGGAGAGAGACAAGGCTGGGTTGAGCATGCTGGATCTGACTGGGCTGTGAGAGAGGGATGAGGGTTAGGGGTAGACTCCAGAGCTCAGCTGTGAGCTGGGTGGTCCCTGTCAGAGCAGTAGCATTCAGCATTAGGCTGCTTGCTATTAACTGAGTCATTCTTTAATTTATGGGAGCAAGATAGGCCCCAAAAGCCCTAAATGACATCTAAGTAATAACCAGGAGTCCGGCACACCCTAAACTGTATTTTGATTTCCTCTTTTGTGACTCAAGAATTCAGCTGCCTCCTTTGTTGGAGTAATAGTAACACACGCACACTCTTACATTTAAGCCTGTCAGGTGTTCATGGTGAATTCACATAGGAGCAATAATGCATGTCTGATCTGCTGGGAGCATGGGCTCTGAGCAGGCATCTCCTCAGGGCTATCAGCAGCCTGAGTGAGACCTGAAACCCACATGAGCTGGCACCTGTGTCTCATCTAGCTCCTGCCTTCCCTAATTTGATGCAGGCAGCCTTCTTGAAGTCACCGGGCTACTTACCTGAGCTTGTGAGTTGAGCAGCACGGGTAGGATCATCTGCTCCCACCTGTGCTTCCTCAGAGTCAGCCTGACTTTGCCCAAGCCCACTGACATGTCCCAAAGGACAGAAACTGAAAAATGTGGTGAGGGTTTTTCAGGCAATACTGTGAGTTTGAATCTAATTTAATATCTTCATGTCTAATGATGAAAAACAAGCAACGGGTGGGTTACATGGTGCTCAGATTTATGCATGCATTATAATTAGAAAATTAGTATGTACTGTGCTTGTGAATTCAGCCAACAGAAGAAAACAGCTTGGATATATGCAACCAAAAATGACATGTATTCATCCATGTGTTAAGAGCATAAGGAGTTTGGTTTTTGTTTCTTTTCACTCTTTAGTCTTGTTAAAATTTTGAATATAATATTTTACTTTTCACTAGAGTAGTTTAAGACAAAGTAAAGTTTTTTCTTTTTGTTTTTAACAACATATTTGCACAAAGAATGTGAGTAATGATTAGGCTTAATGTTTAAAAAAACCAGAACAAAACCAAACAAACGTACCTATTAGAGTGGTTTCTTTCGAAACTGCTTCTAGCAGGCAGCAGTTGTTCAAGTGTAGCGAAATTAGCGTTTCTAAATGTTACTATAGTAACTGTATCAGTAGCCACAAGCTGATAGACTTACATTTCTGGTTATCTGGTGAGCATCAAGATATAATTGAAGAAAAAAAAAAAAAAAAAAAAGAGACACAGTATTGTAAGGCAGCCATGCTCTTGAAGATTCAAGAAGGAGATGCAGTAAAATTATTTGCTTCCTGACAACTTTCGTCTTTGATTTTACTTTAATGGAAGTGATAAGTTTTCAGGCTTTAAAAGAGCCTAAAGAATAATGTTGTTCACCTGGGCTGTGATCCTGTGAGCACTCACCTGCGCAGCTTCAGACATAAATGCCCACTGAGTGGCCTCAATGCACATTGGTGGAGTTATTCACCTGTGCGAAAGCAGTAAATGTATTTTCGGTATCAAAACTAATTTATTACATGCAAGTGTGCAAACTTAATGTTGGGTTAAATATCATTATCTACCTGGTTAAAGGAGAACCTGGTGATTTGAGGGAAAAAAAAAAACCTAAAACATACTGAGGGAATATAAAGGTATATCAACTCTCAGAAAATTAGAAGTCTATGCTCAGGCAGGGATATTAAGTGGTCCATTGCAGCCAGTGCGTTTGTTCCAGATGTGCTCTTTGCTTGTAACATTTGCTGCCGATGAGCAGTCGTGGGAAAGCTGAAAGTGAAACTAAGCAAGAACAGTTTCATTTTCAAGTCCGAAAGCAGAAAACTAACCGGCATAAAGAAAATGCAAGCAGACAGCTTCTTAGGGGCTGCTAACATACAGAGGCTATTTGCTATTTTAAAACGTGATTCGGACACTTACAGCAAAAAATTAAAAATAAAAGATGAAGATAATTCTCTCCTAAATTCTAGAGAAACTGGATTTTTGTATCACGTTTAATTTCCTGTTAATCTAGAGGCTTCTGCCTCCAAGGGCAGCGGCTTCTCCACCTTAACTAGTTCGTCTTAAAGCGCCGGGGATGGCAGCAGCCATCTTACGGGTCGCTGTGACAGCTGCTGGGAAGCCCGAAGCCAGCGCCGGCCTCCGCCGCGGATCCCCCGGGGTACCCCGGCTCCAGCGAGCCCGAGGTCGAGGCCGGGGAGCAGGTCTGACCCCCACCCCACATCAACACCCTATCGATTTTAACACCTCAGCAAAATAAAAATATTAATAAGTAAATAGAGAAAAAGAACAGATCCCCTTGTTTCACGAAATACCTCATTTTATTCCTTTCTGTTTTCTTATCATTTCATGAATATGACAACACGCCGTATAACACGATGCTAGAAAGTATTCCCAGGAGCTGCGAACGCAAGGACACCGCAGGGTCTTGTCACACACCCTTCCCCCCAAATATTATTTTGCATATACCTAGAGCTATTTTGGCTTTCCTCATGCAAGGTGCCAAGGCCCTGTGCCTGCAAGAAATATCTCTGCGCTGGGACTTCCCTCCAAACTCATACTGCTACTTTGATAGTTTAGCTTTACACATCAAAGAACCGCAAACGCCCAGCCTCAATCCAAACCCTTTACACCGTGGTGCCGTAGTACGGAATTGCCATTTGCGGCTTCTCACGGCTCAGCCACGGTTTTACATACGTGCAACGGGGCAGAACCACCTCACATTCGGTGCACTTGCTGCTGTGCATGGAGTGCGCTCTTTGAGGCATAACCATTTGCTTAATTTAAGTATCAATTAATTAATGAATAATTTATACCTTGACAGTATAAATTGACCTGCTCTCAACACTTGTTTCTGGACACAACAAAAAATCAAGCCCCAAAACCGTGGCACGACGAACTGAGCAGACAGTTTTTGAATTGGCCGGGATTTTAATCTGACCCGTACTTTTACATTCAATTAGAAATAATCTGGGGAAAAAACCCTGAACCCTTGAAAGGTGGCCGCAAAGTACACAGTGTGGGAAGGCAATGGTTAAGCTAAACAAAGTAGCGGCGCTCCGAGGGGCCACAGCGGCAGCACCGCGGGCTCACCGGGGTTCCGGACCGCTCAGCACCGCCAGCGACGCCGCCTTTCTAGGGCAACTTTCCGCGCAGCCTCCCGGCTCGCCGGGATGGCTCCATAGCGGCTCCGCTCGCAGCGGTG
>VWYI01022516.1:0-46660 GCA_013399455.1 Anthoscopus minutus | reverse complement strand
CCGCGGGCCAAGAAGCTGGAGAAGCTGGGCGTCTACTCCGCCTGCAAGGTACCCGGCCGGGCGGCCGCGGGAGCCCCTCCGCCCACGGAGGGTGGGGATTGACGGGAGGGGAGGGAGGAAGAGAGGGAGGCGGTGGGGAAGGGCCGTGCCCTGCCGGGCGCGGAGGCGGTCAGGCTGCCGCCTGGCGCTGTCCGCGGAAGTGGTGGCTACGGCGGTGCCGATGGATCCTGCTCCCTGCGGAGCTTTCCGGCCGGTGGCCGCAGAAATTAAACCCGTTCGCACCGAATACGGGACAGCGTGGGTAGCCTCGTCTCCCTCCGGCCCGGGAGCTGCTCGTCCCAGCGCCGCCGCTCCGCCAGTCCCTCCGCGGGAGGCGGCGGCGGGCGGGGCGGCTCCCGGTGCCGGCGGTGAGCGCTGGGTTAGCAGCGCTGCTGCAGCGGTCCCCGCGTAAACATCCCAGGCGGGGAGCGGGGCACCCCTCTGCTCTGCCCGGAGGTGGCGGTCCCGGGCGGGGGCTGCTCCAGCCCGGCCCTGGCGGCAGCGGCGTCGCAGCGCGGAGCTGTTGACGCTCCTGAAGCCGCTGCTCCGAGCTGGAGCTGCCACCATCGCCAGCAGCTCTGGCAGAGGAGCGAAGGGGCGCGGCCTCCGCGCTTGGGAAAGTTGTCTCCCCGGCGGTCACGTAGCGCCGGGCCGGTGTCCGCTGTGCGGTGCCCGAGCGGACTGCGGCATCCCCTGTCCACCTGTACCCTACCCCAGAGGGGCTCTGTTTTGTGTCTCCCAGGCGCTCGCGTTCAGGAGTGCTGCTCCTGGTTTCCCATCACAAGCACTTTCTGTTCGCCTTCGATTTTCTTCTTGGTGGGAGAAGCAGGACTCGCCTATTTATTGTAGAGGGAGGGAACTCGGTGAGAGCTGTCGCTCCCGCCTTCAGAGCTCTCACCGCGGGCATTGTCGCCTGTGCTCAGAGCACGGGCCACTGGCTGCGCTGCTGCTGTCAGGGCAATTTCTGGATGCACAGCGGGGCTGACATGTTTAGATTGGCAGTGGTGATGTCAGATCCTCTAGGAATGCTTTCAGCTGTGACAGTAGCTGTTTATTCCTATTTTCTCTGTTCTTCTACTTTAGCAGATGTTAAGTGAAAGGACAAACTACCAAACGAGACGAAGCATCATTGGCCCTGTAGTCCAGCCTGGTGGTGCGAGCAGATTTAGCTGTATGTTGAAGGCATGGTGCAACGCTGCTGTGGGAGGGAAAATTACGGAAGCCACACATTGCAATGTCTTACTTGCCTGTTTCCACATGTGCAGGCACTTACACTTCAGCTTTGGTGCATGCATGGCACAGTGCAAGAGTACAGTGGTGCCAGTAAGGTTAAAGAGCAGCTGGTGTACTTGAACTTTGCAGCACTAGCTGTGGGCAGAGCAATATGGTTTGAAGCTTTCCCAGTGATGAGTCCCCTTTGCACCCCATATTTCAATTTTACCAAGGCTTGCTAATAAATAAAGCTAGTTGTGAAGTGTGTAAATTTTTCATGGGCTGTTAGGGAGGGGGGTGTGTGTTTGAACTGCTTTTTTCTTTCCTGTTTGGTACTTTTTTCCTCTAATGCACCTTCAGATGATGTTTTTGAGGATGAAAGCTTTCTCCTGTAGTGCTGTGCTATAGAAAAACCTTGTCTCCTCTGAAACCCTTTGCTTTTTTGGGGGCTCACCAGCCTCTCTCTTGATGGTGCTTTATGGTAAGGGACATGAGCACCTTTTGAGGGGGAGGAGGGCACGCTGTGTCCTGTTGTCAACTCCTCTTTCCCTCTTGCAGGACTCTGGTGATGGGGTTCAGAGCAGGAGCAGCTCCTATGATCAGTGCTCTGCTGGTTGTCCTTGCTGGCTCTCATCTGTGGCAAGTCTTGGTTGCATGTCCCATTGGTACTGCAGTGATGAATGGAACAGGACCAGGGGGTCTTCCTCCTGCCAGGATGTAGGCACAATTCCAGCACTAAATGCTGTGCTGTGTTCAGTTAAAATTGCTGTTTGACGTCTCTACAGCAGTTCAGTGGCAGGCAGCTTGCTTTCAGATCTTGTAACAGAAGCAAGTAAGCAGACTGGAAGCTCCTTGTAAGCTTCTCCTGTGGGATAAGGTGAGAAGGACAGTGCAGGGTGGAATGTTTTATTTTTCTTCCTGAACACCTGGTAGGTGCTCCAGAAGGACACTTCTTGGCTTGTAACATTAGGGATTTGCTGGAAACTGTAGCCTGGAGAACTGTAGCAGTGCAGGATGTAACTTTGAACTTTTTCTTACTTTGGGTTGTAACTTCTCTTCCATTTATTTTGCGTAGTGTGCATGAGTGCAAAAGAGTGAGAGAAGGCAAACACACCATCTCCAAAGGGAGCATCTGTTTTCGTTCAAGTAGTGACTATACATGGATCTCATGCAAATATTCAAAGAGCTGTACAAGTTGGAGTGCTAAAATATGTAACAGCATCCTTAACATCAATCACCTTCTCCCACGTAAGTTTCATTGCAAAATTCAGCATGTAGGATTTATTAGGAGCTTAACCTCAGAGATGTTTGGAGTAACAGCCAGGGATGTCTGTCTGCTAGGGATGAAGAGTCACAACACAAGAAGGTGGAGAGGTCAGTGACACTGCAAAGGGTGAGTCTCACTGGTGATAGCAGAAATGCTGAGCTCTGGGCCAGGGTGCTTGGTCCCCAAGAATGACCTCCTGGTCCTTCTTTACAGCCCATCCCTTTTCATCATGGGAAACATGGGCAAAGACTGCTGGGAAATACATATTTGGTGTGCAAGTATCCTGAGCAGAATGAGCCTGAAGCTTAGGGAGCTGAGACTAGACAAATGTGGGGTTTGGGTTTTTTCCTGAGAAAAGAACTGGACAGGAGAGTTGTAGCTGTTGGGCTGCTCCACTTGGCTTTGACTTCAGTGAGAAAAATCTGGGTGGAAGGCATAGAACAGGCTCTTCTGAGTAAAAAAGCCTCCTTAAAAGCCCAAGTCTGAATGAGGAGGGTGGCATTCTCAATAAGATATATAATAGGAGTTGGTACAGTTTTCATGACTTTTGAAGGTACACAGTAGTGCTGTGTGCTGTGAGGGGTTTTATATTTGGCACTTGCTGTATCTGTGTGTGTATGAATGGCTGCATACATCGTTTTGGTTTTGTCAACTGTGAAATTGAGCATTAGGCATGTGAGCTTTCAGTGCTTCATATAAAAGCAGCACTATGTGACTTACACACATAAATATATTTAATAAAGATGTGGGAGGAAGTCTCCACTGCATTTTTTTCCCTATTGGTTTAGAATATATGAAAATACAACTTTCTCTCCAGTCTCACTGGGAGATTTTTTGGTAAATAAGGTGAAATATGTACTATTTTAGTACACTAAGTTTTCTGTAAAGTTGTTTATTTTTCATTATATATATATCTTACAGTAATGCTTGGGTGTTTGCAGATATAATTAGAACCCAGTAGGCTAAAGCACTTGCACAAGGAATAATAAGTCCTTGAAGAAAAGCTTTTTGCTTTAGAAGAGCAACATTAGACAGAGTGAGAAGGATTGTGATGAGATGACTTGGCCAAGGCCTTGCAGTAGGTGAGCAATGGGCAGGTGTGGAAATAAAATCCTAGCCCCAGGCTCCAGACCAGCTGCTGATCCTGTCTTGAAGCATTCCTGCTCCATGCTCATTCTAGAGTGACCTCTAGTTTTCCCACACATGAAAAAAGGAGTTCATCAGGTAAAATTGTACCACCTTTTCCATAATAAAATATTCTCTTTCCTGATTTTTATAAGGCAGATTAAGACGAGGCCAATTTGGCCATGTTGCTGCTGGGCTCTGTCCTTGAAGGTCAGCTTGAAATGCATTAAGATTGTTTTCTGCAGAAATGTATAGGAGACAAAGAAGGCATCTAAAGCTTTCTTATCACTTTCATTGTGAGGTGAATCTGTTTTAAAATGTCTTATAGGCCCAATTAAAACATCTTCCTTTAAACAGGAAATCTACCATTAACTTTACCAGGTAGGAACTGAGTGCTTACTATTAATAAAAGCTTTGTATAGTAGCCTACTTCTCTTCTGTAAGTGCAACTGGAAAGTACAGGGAATGAAATAATTGGATCAATCAATAAATTAAGAATATGCCTTTTAAGCTGCTCAATAAACTACTTATTTTGTCTTGTTAAAGATAAATGAGTCAGCTAATCTGATACGTATGAGTGGCTCTTTGATTAGTGTCCAGCTGTCTGGTTCTTGGGTACTGGACATATGAATAGGGAAAATATATTATTTAAATTTATCAGTGTATTTTTTACCATTTATGTGATACTCTTTGATAAAATAATCATTTTGAGCTTTCTGCTGGCAGGAAAAAGCTTATAGGGTATTTTACACAGCTTTTGTGTTGGGAGGAAGATGTTTTCTAGAGTAATTATACTTGCTGGAAATAGAGAAGGTCAGTAATGTTCTGTGTATAATCTGTTGAGCCTGCTTTGCATCTCAATTGCCAAATAGGGTAACCTGTATCATTTTCAGCTGCAAAAAAAAAAAAAAAACAAACCCACACAACAGCTCTTTGAAACTCCTGTTTGGAACTTGAGGTCTTTTGCCTTATGGTTAAGTTAGCTTGAAGTTTGTACATTCTGAGGCTTATTTCACTCTCCAAAAGGGGGAGGGATATTTTAGTCCATAGGTTATTGTAATATTCTTCGTTTATTTATTATTTGGACAGCTGAAGCTCACCTAAAAGAGGCTGAGATATGCACAGTATTGTAACTTTCAGGTGCTTCCTTTTTAAATAAAATACTGACAATTCGTGTTATAATGTCCTGTATTTTTTCACTGTCTGTATTTGACCTATCAGTGTATTCAATATCCTAAGGGAAACAATAACTTTAGTTTTCCTAGAGTTGTACTTTTCACTGCTCAGAGCTACTGAAGGGTTTGATTTCTCCCTTTGTAAGACTCCACCAAACATGGAAAGAGTTAAAAAGAAAATTGAAATTGTGTTGTGCAGTGCAAAATATACATAATTTCTGCAATTCTTTTTGTTAGTTTGTTTTGTAGGGTTTTTTTGGTGTTGTTTTTTTTTTTTGTGGGGAGGCAAGCAACAGCATGTAGTTGTTTTGTTTTATTTTATTGCACTCATCCAATTTTATTAACAACCACCAATGAGGGTGTGGTGTTCATGATCCCCGGGCCTGAAAAAATTAGAGTCATTATTCTTCAGGCCTCATTGTGGCAGAAGTTCTCGTCATTCTACAGTGGATTTATCAAAGCTCTGCAGATGTCCCAGAAAACAAGGCTTCAAGGACTGGATGTGCTAGTTCAAATACTTCTCCTTTCTTCCCTCAAAACTGTTTTGATCTTAAATTAAGTTTTTTGCAGAGGTGAAGTCACTTTATTTTCTAATGAAAAGCAGATGAGTGACATTAAAAAAAAAAAGGAAGAAATGAAAAAGCTGAAGATAGTCAAAGGAAGGACTGAATGAGCAAAATGCTGTGGAAGATTTAAAACAACTCAGCAATTTAAGTCACTGAGGAATATGCATTGCATATTCACTGCAAAATACTTGCACTGTCAACGTCTACAATGAAAGCTAAGTTTAAAAGAGGACCTTTTAAGTTCTCTTTCACCTTGGTTAACAGAACGTTTATGATGATTCTGATGTTTTATAGAGATTAACCAAAAAAACCCACCCTAGTGGTTGGTTGGTCAAGGTCTCTAGAATAATTTGAACAATACCAAATAACAGATGCAGCAAAAAGATCTGGTGAGGAAATACCAACAAGAGCAGAAAAAATTTTGCCATTGAACATGCTGGTTTTATTCTTCTGTGGGTGGGTTGATATTTATTTTTGTCAGTTTAACTGAGCTGTTATCATGATTCGTACATCTGTTTGCATCTTTGCTGTTAATTATGGTGTGACACTAAAGTTTACATAGTTACTCACTGTTTATGGTTTTTTTGGCTTGATAGTAAACATTGCTTGTTGAGCTACTGTGACATACTGCTTCCACTCAGAGAAAAAAACTCTCAAAAAGCTTGTGCCTATTTTTAGGAGGGAGTTCTGGATATGCTTCATTGTGGCATGATTTAAGGCAATAAATAATAAGCATGGTGATATGTTGGTAATTTACAGTGTTGAACATTTGTCCAGACAGCTGCATGGGAAGGGTCAAATCTTACTTCCCTAAAATAATGTTCAATCCTTTTTTGTTTGACAGCTCCTTCACAATTCTCTTGCATTTTCTTTGTCAATAGTCTCATTTTCAGGCTTTTTCTTTTTTTTTGTTGACAGTTTCTCTATCCTCATATTAAATGCAAAAACTTTCACAGCAACGTTGCCTTTCTCACATGTTTAAAGCAACTATGTATAGTTTATTTGGAATCAGTTTTGCATGGGGAAGCTAATTGAAAACAAACGGGTTTGTGCTGTCTCCCAGATGTCCAGAGTCCTTGCACTGGGGCAGTTTGTGGTTTGCAGGTATCCCTCAGTCACTGATCTCTCAAGTCCATTTAGCTTTGAGAGCCTCTAGGGCTGGATGACAAACACAACTGGCTCAGTGCCTGTGAAACTGTAAGATATGGCTTCTGCCATAAAATTACACTGGGCTGCCTTCAGTTCTCTGCCAATCATATGACTCACAGAAAACACGATAGAAAAAGAACATAAACCTCACCACAGATCTTTTCAGATTGCATTTTATGAGACTCTAGAAAAAAATTTATTTTAATCTTCCCCTCATTTCATCCCGAGGTCTCACTGATTTATTTCACTTTATAAATGCGTAAATGAGGTGGTCTGCACCCACTGGGTGGGTTTGGAGAGCCACGAGGTTCAGGTGGTGCAGGTTGTCCCTTTTTCAAGGGAAATATGTGGAAATGGCTTTGCTGGGCACTTGCAGGTGGATTTCTGAGTCATCCCGGTGCCTACAGAAAATGCTACTCGCATTCCTCAGGGCCTGCCCCGGGCCAGGCAGAGGCCATGGCACCCAGGGCCAGGAGCCCAGCTGGAGAAATGTTTAAGCCTCAGGGATGGTAAAAACATCATGTGGTGCTCAGCAAACTGCAGGCAGCAGTTTTCTTGGTTCTCGGGTTACTGAATATTGAAATGAGTTTAAAAGGACAACTTACCAGCCTTTTACAAAGCTGTCAGTGTTAGGAGCTGTCAAGCTGTGATCCTTTCTGCTTCTCCTGGGTTCTTCTTCATTAGGTAGGATGGGATTTGGAAACTTAAAAGGAAAATAAAATAGGTTCCTGAAATAGATCACACTAAATCTATGCAGAATCAGTTTTGAAAAATGATACATTAGTCCCACATATATTACCATCACAATTTTTCCTACTAAGATTGTTTCAGCCATAAATATTATGCAGCAATTGGCATACTTTCCTCACTGAGGTCTCGGCAGTGCAATGTCATGAGTATCTTTTTACAACCCAGTGCACAGATATCTCTGAAGAGTAGAAGAGCAGGCTTTCTTTCAAATTAAAACTTCAAGTGTATGAGTGATGTTAGAATAACCAAATATCCAACTTTTGGATATGTAGAAGAAAATCTTCTCTTGTAAAGCTGCTATTTGGATAACTGGAATCAGTACTTTGAACTTCTGAATGATTTGAGACACAATTACCGAAGTCCCAACCTCTCCCTTCATGGTCTTCCCTTTTAGCTGCATTCTCTTGGTGGTTATTTCACACTCTGTGAGCATAAGTAAACTTTGCAGGGAAAGCAGCAATTGCAGTGGAAGTGTCACCATCTTTGGCATCTGTTGCTTTTGTGGCCAAGCGTTCCTTGCCTTAAACAGCCTTCTCCAATAGTGCATTTTTTGTTTGTTTTTTTTTAGCGTTAGTTAACCCTGCCTGAGTTGTCATGGGTTTGGTTTCAGCTGTGCGATTCCTTGGTGCCAATGTGGCTGATGAGGCAGTGACAAATGTGTTGCCTGTTAAATAACCTGTTTATGTTTCAATAATTAAATCTGTCTCGGTGGCAGAATCCGTAAATGCTGATTTACAAGTAAATATTTGAATGCTTTTTTCAGTGGAGTGAGGGCTTTCTATAAAGGAACTAGCCAGGGTTTATTATGTATTCTGCTTACCAAACTGTGTTAATCTCTCGGTTTGGGATACTATTCTATTTCTGACAGGAAATTTTAAGGAAATAAGAGTTAGTAATGTGACAGATAAAAATGCAAACGAAACAACAGCAAAACTCCCCCCCCTCCTCTCATCACCCCTCCCATCAAAAAAAAAAAAAAGAAAAAAAAAAAGAAAAGAAGCAACCTGTAATTCTTTTTATTGCTTTTCAAATAAGGCAGTTTCAGCAAGTTCCTGTGTTTTCTGGCGCTGATCGATATCCCTTTGCTTTGATTGCAGGCCGAGGAGTCCTGTAAATGCAATGGCTGGAAGAACCCGAACCCGCCTCCCACGCCGCCGCGGGCCGAGCTGCAGCCGGCGGCGGTCAGCCTGGCCGAGCCCTGCCGCAGCTGCAGCCACGCCCTGGGTGAGCTCGCCTAACCCTAAGCCTAACCCTAAACTTCAAGTCAGTCTTGGCCCTGCCAAGGCCTAGAAATGGGAGTTCCGATGAGGTGTGAGTTCCGATGAGGTGTAAATGTCAATTAGATTGAAATATGTTTAATATTAAAAAAAAAAATTCTGTTTAATATGGAAATATCCTAAAATTGGTTTTATTAAAAAGAAATTCAGCTAAGGTGTGACTTCTAACAACATCGACATTCAAAGTTGTTAAAATGCAAAAGCACCATTAAGCTGCCTGTAACAATTTTAATACTTTGTCTTACATAAGCCTAAACCTTACATGGCTTTACCTGCCAGCTGCCTGCCAGCTGCCTTTGTTACAAAGTGAATGGCTCTCTCCTGTAGGCTGTATTGTATTTCCTTACTTTAGAACAAAGTATGAAACATTCTTGAACATCGCTAAAGCAGGTACTCCTGCCTACAAAAAGAACCTTCTTAGCATGGTCTAAGTAATTGTGCATAAAGCTTGCATATCTTGGAAGCAACTGTTCAAAATCCACTGTTAAATACTGTTGTGGTTTTTGGTTTTGTTTTTCAGACTTAGAAAAAATAACAATTTTTTACCCACATAGCCTGAAAAACAGTGCTGAATCACTGTATTAGTATTTTAAGAATTTATACTTACCCAAAATAAAAGCTGATGGCTGTTTCTGTATTTATCAGAATCACAGAATAGTTTGAGTTGGAAGGGAACTTTTAAAGATCACCTAGTCCAACCCTCCCACAGTTGGCAGGGTTACTTTCTGTTAGATTGGGTTTCTCTGAGCCCCAACCAACTATAACTTAAATGCTTCCAGAGATGGGGCATCTATCACTTCTCTGGGAAACTTGTTCCAGTATTCTACCACTCTCATTGTAAAAAAACCTTTTTCTGATATCTAATCTAAACCAATCTAAAGCCACCACCCCTTGTCCTGTCACTACATGTCCTTGAAAAAGTTCCCCTTTGGCTTTCTTGCAGGCCGCCTTTGGGTTCTGGAAGGTTGTTTTAAGGTCTCCCTGGAGCCTTCTCTAATTTGAGCAACCCCATACTCTCAGCCTGACTTCATAGGGGAGGTGCTCCAGCCCTCAAATCAACTTCATTGTCCTCCTCTCAACTTGCTCCATCGTAATTCCACATCCTTTTTAGCAAATACTGAATAAAAATTCAGCTAAAATAAAATTCGGAACTAATTGAAAAGAAACAGTTGCTATTTAATTTTTGTTGCTTCCCAAAGCTTAGGACAATGAAAAAAAAAGGGAAATTTAAAGCCTTCACAACAGATAATTTATTATTTTACTTTTGAAAAAAAATGTTGTACTTTGAATGGAATACTTTTTTTTCTTTTTTTTTTGGCATGAGATTTATTTCTATTTCTGCTCTCTTTTTTATGCTCTCATTACATGTGATTTAATTCTAGGTTTTTCAGCAGAATTTTTTCCTGATATTCCAGATTTCTGAGTTTGCTTGCAGGAGAAGATTAACAAACACATAGTATCACAGAAAATTCAGTCACTTTAGCTGAGTTAGTTTCAACTTTTCATCACACAGCTTCTCTGTGCTGCTTCTGTTTGTGCAATTAGGGTGGCTTGTGTTACCCATCCCTTTCAATCCTGGCCTTTGAAGAAGAGCTTTTTTTTTTTTTTTTTTTTTTATAAACTTGCAAGATGTGCCTGACAGTTCTCTGTTCTTCAGCAGAATTTGTGGATGCTTTGTATTTTCTAAAAAAATCCAGCTCGTCTAAAATCTGGGCCTGCTTTTTTGTATTAAAAATATTAAATAATTCTTTAGCTAGGGAACAAGGAAAACCAATACTGTAAAAGTACCAAAAGTATTGTATGAAGAAACTGCACTTTCATTTACTGCTCTTTTTAGGAAAGACTTCTTCTGACTGCAGCTAATGAGGAAGATGTTTCATTTAAAATAACTGAAATGAGTTGCTGTGTGCTTCCTCATACTGCTGGAAAAATATGTCTTTCAGCTGTGTTTTTCAAGATAATTTCCCTATTCATCTCTAAATTATTGTGTTTCTGCTGAATACCTTTAAAACCAGATCTACCACAAGGTGTGTGGGCTTCACATTAGCTGTGCTGGTTTTTCTTCTCCTCAGAAAGCCATTGAAGTAGCAATGTAGAAATTCCTGTGCTACTTAAACCTGTACCTGATGTAATTTTTTTTCTTTTTTTTTTTTCCCCTAGAATTTTTTTTTTATCTAGAGGTAATCCTACGTACTATCTTGCTTGAGATGTCTCATTTTAGGGGTGTGATTTGATCTTCAAGCCAGTGCAGCTTTTGGTGCATAAATCTGTTTGATTGTGTGTGTTATTATCTTCTTATCTGCAGCTTATATTCATCCTTTTGGTACTCAGTGCCACAGATTGGCTCATTGTGGTTGTTTTAACGAACATTTCTTTTATTTGGGTGATATATTTTCTAACATGCTGCTGGATTAGCTGCTGAGACAATTCACTGTCCATCAGCTACAGGATCAGGTGTTGCACAGTCAGAGACTCATCTTTTCTATTTGATTGTTTCTCCTGTGTTGCAGGGTGCATTTTTTAATTGGTAAACATTGTCAGTCTGGAATGACTTTTAAAACTAGTTAATGAATGTGAATGAATACACCATTCAGTCTCCTTTTTTCCCCTCCATCACTGTCTTCAGTTCCTGCTATGCACCTTCACATAGCATATTTGGGTATTTCTTGCTTTTAGTGTTTTGAGATAGGCTGTGGACACATTCCTCATTAATCTATTTTTTTCACTGTTCCTTATTTGTACACTCCAGTGCTTGCTTGCTGGAGTTGCAGGTCTTCCTATCACTGAGCCTTGTGCTTTCTGCTTGCTTTTCTGTGCATGCTCTGGCAACCTATACATGTGATACTTAAATTTTCTCTTCAGGCATTGCAGCAACTGAAGAAGGGTGTACGAATTGGGCAGTGAATGTAATTGGTGATTGGGGCTGTGTAACTCTAGTCAAGAGTGATACAGTATTTGATGTCAGTGTACTAAAGCTTTAATTTTAATAAAAGGGTTACTAATGGCCACAGAGTTTGGGAATAGGTTGTGGACATCTGAAGAAAGATAGTTTGTTGGCCTGGTGTATAAGCATCGGTGTCTCTTTGGTAAATACATGCTAGTAATACATTTAACTTTTAGATTCGCAGTATGGGAAATAATGCTCTAGTTTAATAAAGTGTTTAAACACCACTAAGTAGTCAAGGTTCAGTATTGTTATGGAAACTGCATGGAAATGGCTTCTTATGCTGATGTTTTATTCATTTGTTGAAGGCAAGGTTTCTTTGGTATGTTACCAGTTGCTAATACAAAGCTCCTTTAGGATACTTATTACTTGCAAACGATCAGGACAAACTGCTGGGAATATTAACCCTTCATACCTGTCTTAAAGACAGAAGTTAAATAATTTTATTCTGTCCAGGATCCTGAATATTTATCCTCAAAGGAAGTTCATGATGGCCATGTGCCCAAGACACTATAATATAAATTTTCATTTAAACGGAAACAGTTTCTGATACATTTTTAATGTTTTTACTGGAAGCCGAGTAAAGGTATTGAATTTACATGTTTTGGTATCATGCTAAACTTCTAATACAAACCATCTTTGCTGGGTGGGCAATAAATGTGACAATTTTCAAGCCAAGTGTTCTTTTTCTTCACTAAATCCAAAAATAAGGAGTCAGGTTTTCGTTGAAAAAATATGTTAATCTTAAGGAGTAAATATAGCTAAAATGTATTAAAATATAAAAAGCTAATATGCCCGAATTTAAAAGTATTTTTTCTCTTTCTTTGAAAGGATGTTTTCTTGTCCTTTCGGAGGAAAGGTTATGCATACCATCTACATTGGCTTGCAGTCAGCTAAGATCATTGCTTTTTGTAATGCAAATACCTTCTTTCTGGGAGTTGACTTTTTGTTTTACATTGCCTTCCTTCTTCCTGTGGCCAGTTGTTCAAACTAGCTTGAAATGAATGTCCTGCTTTACAGGGAGAAACCTCAAGCTTTTGAAAATTACAGATGTGGAACTGTATTTACCTTTGGAGATGATAAAAGGGAGTTTGTCACTTGGAAATTGCGGCATGCATAAACTTTGAACAGATGAGCATGCACAGTCTGCAAAATCTCTGTTAATATAGTGTGCACCAAGCACAGTTTGATCTTACATGGTATTAAAGCAAGGGACTTAGCCAATAATGCCCAGTTTAAAACAAGGTGACATTTTTCAGAACTGGGTTTTTTTCACTCTTCACAAAATAAGGTGCTGCTTTCATCTGGGTTGCATATTTTATGGAAATTATGAATTTATTTTCTCAAGTCAAGAAACCTTGTCTCAAAGACATAGCTCTAGGACAAAAATGCATGCAGTTAGTTACATAGACAACATATTAATGCAAGCCTGATTTCTGTAGTCTGCTTTAAGTGTTAACAGATGTGATTCCAACCAGCTGCTATTCCTCTGCTGTGGAAATTACCACTCCTGGTCAACCTTTACAAACTGCTCTGATGTGATAGAGGTTTCAGTTAGCTCAGATAAGATGTGCTCTGTTTAAGTAGGTTATTACAGGATCAATTAAGGCTTAGTTGTAGATCTCCTGGACTATAGTTGTGCTATGGGTTCTCTCAGTAGCCTTTTACAAGTTTGGGTTTTTATTTTGTTTAGCTGCTCATGTCTCTCACCTGGAGAATGTGTCTGAAGAAGAAATGAACAGGCTCCTGGGGATTGTACTGGATGTGGAATATCTGTTCACCTGTGTCCACAAAGAAGAAGATGCAGACACCAAGCAAGTTTATTTCTACCTGTTCAAAGTAAGCTGAACTTGTGAAGTATCTTCTCATATTTTTCACTTTCTCACACATAAGCCAATTTCTCTGCTGCTCTGGCATGGATTGACTTTGTCTGCTGAGACAGTTTTTCTCTAGGATGATGCTCGACTGAGTGACTGTGGGCTGGATATTCTGGTACTTGCAATGTACTGATTCTAATTCCAAAAGTCATCCAGATGATTGAGGAATTGACCCTGACTCCCATGTATAAACTGCAGCCTTCTTCACTGACATACCAGGAAGAGTCAGTCGATATGAATGGTAACTTAGCTGCCTGCATTTCCTCAGAGGAGCCTCTTGCACGCATTTCAGAGAAGGTGATTTCACAGTGAAGTTTAGTAATTACAAATTCAAATGATTGAGCAAGCAGGTATATAGCCAGGAGAATTCCAACACTGCTCACAGGGTGTTGTGCCCTTGTGACTTCCATTGACTCTGTGTGTGAAAATACACTAACTTTTAAAAATTTGTATATTTTTAACAGCTTTTGAGGAAGTGCATTTTACAGATGGGAAAACCTGTAGTAGAAGGATCTTTGGAAAGTCCCCCGTTTGAGAAACCTAGCATTGAGCAGGTAAAGAGTTAAAATGTGCATTTTGTTGATGTGGTGGGGTTTTTTTTGTTGTTGTTTATTTACCTATTTCTAAATTTTATTTTTATTTTGGTGGTGGTTTGGAGGCTTTGTTCTGGGATTTTTTTTTGTGGTTTGTTTTTCTTTCTGTAAATGTTTTGAAAACAGGGCATTTTTTAATGCACTTTGCAGATGTTTCTGTATTCTCCTTAGGGCAAAATAGGGAGCTATAGGAGATTGCTGTTGGTTCTTTTATTATTTGTACAATGGTTATATTACTTGACTTCTCATCATTGGTCTTATGCTTTAATGAAACTGACTTTTTTTGTGGGTTTAGAGAATTAACTTGAAATGTTACTTTTGTATGCACAGTTCTAATATTTCTTTGTTTCAAGTGATGAAAAATGCTGTTGAAGTTTTGAAATCCAGTATTAAAATGACACTTGCTTTCTGTGTATCAAGAAAAATGTTACAGTCCAATTCAGTGAGATCATAGCCTTCTCTTTCAAAGGGTACTCAAGAAAAAAAAAAGCTGGAACCAAGGAATAATTGAGGCTTTTGTGACTCTCAGTAGATAAAGAACATATGACAAATTCAGTTTTTGGTTAAGCAAGCTCCTAAGAATGCACTTTGGCAGACAAGTGGGCCCATGAACTCCGCTGAGACTATGCAGAGGCTCACATACCTTGCTGAAACAGGAGCTCCGTATTTTCCCATCTGCGGATGAATGGATCTTCTATTGTTAAACGGGATAATTTAAATATTATGTGTAGTAATTATTTCTTTGCAGCTCTCACTTCTAATAATTTAGAAAGATCAAATCACTTTATTGCTGAATTTCTGAGAAGTCTTCACTTTAAGTTCTTTACTTTGAGTGTAAAAAAATATACACAAAATATACACAAAAAAGTGTATATTATCCCCCTAGGCTTCTAATCCTTAAAATACACTATTAAAAAGGTTTTGTATAATGCAATTTTTTTGTCAAATTCTTCATAATGTTCAAGTTGCTTAAGAAAATAAAGCATAGGGATTAAAGGGTAATTCTTCTTACAGCTTATTTTGAAATCATTTTCACTTCAAATAAGACCAATATTTTCAATTCTGCTTTTAGCAGCTCAGTCACTCAATCAAACATAATTATTTGCTAAGTATAATAACTGGTACTATAATGGATTTATAAAATATATGTATTGCAGAACTTTAGGCATCCATTTTAATCATGTTCAGTAGATTTTTCTTCAAATTGGGCAGTGTCCAAAGAGCAATGAGGAGACATGATTGTGAAGTATTAAGACTTCTTGAAGAAGTAATATGATTTACAGACATAAACTTTGGTAGAAGTCTATAAGCCATAGTCTATTATTGAGAAGTAGCTGGAGAGTTTAAGGATACTAGTTGATTTATGTAGAGATGAAAGCCTACCAGTACTTTCTTTGTTCTCTGGCTTTGAGAAGGAAGGAAAAAAGGGACTTTTCTTTCCCTTTACATCAGATGCTGAGAGTAGGTTAAAAATATCTGGATGTGTACACAGGCGTTATCTGTGGCATCTGAGTAGCTGAGCAAGGCCTCTGATATTTCTTTTCTTTCCCACTCCATGCAAGTTCATTATAAACATAAAGTGAAGAATGTTTAAGGATACTCCATAAAAATTATGGCTAAATGATTAAACGGAATTTTCTTACTTTTTTAGGGTGTGAATAATTTCGTGCAGTACAAATTTAGCCACTTACCCTCGAAGGAAAGGCAAACAATAGTGGAGCTGGCTAAAATGTTTCTGAACCGCATTAACTACTGGCACCTGGAGACGCCTTCTCAACGAAGACTGAGATCACCCAATGATGATATTGCGGGGTATAAAGTGAATTATACCAGGTAATGCTGCTTCTGCTTCTTAGGAGTCTTCCTTACAAATAGGGCATGTACAAACATCATCAGGAGTACACCAATATCTTTATGCCATGGGTGGACCTGGTGAATTCTTGCAGCTGTGGATTTAACATGAGGACCTAAGAGTTTTAGTGAGACTGTATGAGTTTCATATGCATCCTTGGGTCTTGGGAGATGTGCTTTATCAGCCAAGAGCAGGGAGTAGAGGCTGGAACACTTGTATCTAACAATGCTTTTACAAGGTCTGTGTTTGTGAAGTGCTCTTAATCTTCTTAAGATATGAGTCTCATGTAAAATCCCTATTTATCATTCAACTTAGAAAAAGAGAAGATAACGTTTAGCATTGTAAGGTTTGAAACCAAATCATAGAGCTGAAAAATAAAACTAATTTTGCAAGTGCTTGAATGCTAAATGGGGAACAGATATTACTAGATTCCTTGAAATTAAAATTCTTATGACCATTTAATGTGCTGTTAGAATTCAGAGGAATAACTTAGTCACAGGAGGATGAGGATCTAGGATAAAAAGACATGTCTCTATTTGTTTTCTTTTTCTCATAAGAGTAGTGCAGTGCCTTTTTCAGTGAGAGCAGTTCAGGTTCCTGTGGGTCAGGCAGCAGGTAGTTAAACTCTGAGCACGCTGGAATGCCCCAGACATCTCTGCTGGCCGAGGGGGAGCACCACCTTCAGGCTGCTTTCCTGGTGGCCTTTCCTCACACACCTCTCCATACCAGCACATGCATTCCTCTCACACACCTCTCCATACCAGCAAACCTGCTATGAGTTGAGACTCTGGCTAGTGACAGGGAAGACTGCTCTGTTTCTGTGTCTGACCCACATGTCCTATCACCTCGAATAACTGCCATAAAGGACACTTACAATCCATGGTGCTCCTAAGACCATGTTTGGTGGCTGTTTGACCTCCATTTGTTTGTGATAACTGGTGTCAGCCAGGGATGGTAGGAGTTAAATCTTATTAGGAATTGATAGCTAATTGGTTCTGGTTAGTGGCTTTTCGTTGTTAATTATTTTGTCACTTGTGTTTTCTGAATTATCTGCCTACAGTCCCTAAGGTCCCCCCAGTCCTGAACCAAAGTGCTCTTCCCATCAGATATCACTTGTCATTGTGAGCTTCTCTCCTCTGTGTTGTCTGAGGCATTGCTCAGGGTGCTGCTGTGCACCATGGGCACACCTGAATTTTCGCAGTCAACCAATTTCATTTGAGAACCCAAAGATTTGAATGAAACCATATCAGAGTTTCACATGCATTCTTGTGTTTTGAGAGCTGTGCTTTATCAGCCAAGAACAGAGAGTAGAAGTCTGTGAACAGCTCTATCTCACAGCTCTTTTGCAACCCATGTTTGCAAAGATTAAAGTGCCAGAGTTTGGGAGAATATTTCGAGACAGGCTGTACTTTGGATCTGGATGAGGGAATGTGTGCAGGATCCAGCACAGTATGTTTGCATCCAGTTCCTAATATTTTCTTTTCATTGCTGGAGCTTTCATAATGGTTGTGGTCTGATTCTCTGCTAAAGCTCCAGATAGCAATGGCTGTTCACTTACACAAAGATATCAAAATCTTGTTTATAAGATTAACAGGTATTGTGATCTACATAGGCAGTGTACTACTGAGTTATCTCTTTGGTACCATAATCTCTTTTCCTAGGAAAGAAACATGACAAACTGTAATTTTCCTTAGTGCAAAGTTTATTATGGGTGGAGATACTGGTAATGAAAGAATAGTAAGTCAGAATATAATGGGAAGAAGCCAACTGGTGGAAGTCCAGGGTGGGAATCTGGCTGGATTAGGATGGAGCTAGTCAAAAGTGTCACCCATTTGGCCTCTCTGTGGGGAAAGGTAGAAGTTTAGAGGGTAAAACACACTATGTTAAGGGTCTTTGGAGTCAGTGGCAGGAGATGTGTGAGGGTGAATGAATGAGCTGTGGAGAGAATCCCTGACATACCCATGAATTTTCTGTAATCTATGATTACTGTCTGGAGCAAGAGCACTTAGTGTAAACTAGACTGCAGAGAAAAGGAATATATGGAAACTTAAAAGTACTTGGTTGTCATTTCTGTAAAGAACTGGGCAATATAAATGCTGCTTAACTCTGTCCAGCCTTGTAGTGGAACTGATTTATATGGTCATATAGCTCTCAGCTGCATTATAAATGATGTGGGTAGTGGTTTTATTGCATTAAGTCAAATGTTAGATGGTGATAATAACCTGGCTTTTTTCCTCTTTACAGGTGGCTTTGTTATTGCAATGTCCCTCAGTTTTGTGACAGTCTACCTCGGTATGAAACCACCCAGGTTTTTGGCAGGACATTGCTTCGCTCTGTTTTTACTGTAATGAGGCGACAACTGCTGGAGCAGGCCAGGCAAGAAAAAGACAAGCTTCCTCAAGAAAAACGAACACTAATCCTCACTCATTTTCCAAAGTAAGGGTTCACAGTGTGCCTGCCTTTAAAGTTAACCAGCAGATTTGTTGTGGAAAGGGAGAAATTACCTGCAGCTTAAAATAATTTCTTTTTATTCAGTAGCATCTAGATAATGCAGCTTTCTTTACTGCCTTAACTTAGATTAATGTGTTTTATGTACACAAATGTTTGCTTTGTTTTGTCCTAGGGTTTACTTTATGAAAAGGATTATTCATATTGCTGGGGAATTGTGCTTTCTGCCTATTAGCAGACATTGTAGGTCAATTACTTTCTTTTTCTATAGTCCTTGGAAACAGTGCAGGTCCAGACTTCCAAAAACATGCTCGCATCTACTTTGGTGATGGAGCATTAAAAAAAGGGGGCTGTTGTACAGAGCTTATAAGAATTTCAGTTTAATTCAATGTTGTAATAGCCACCCCACAAAGAAGTCACATCACTCCTAGAAGAGATGGGTTTATTAGCGAGGAGTCAGTATAAAACTGCATCTTTGAATCCTAAACTCATAAATTTCATACTGAGTATCTTTTCCAGTACTGGAGTGTTGATGACAATCTCTCACAATAAAACAGCAATAATTACCTGTATGGGTACTGAAACATGCTCAACTTTGACAGTCTTTAATTTCAAACATTTTACCAGTGATAAAGAGGAGTAGTGATGATGACAGGATCATTAATTGTAATGAATCCCTGTAAAATAGCGTATCACTTTAAAAATATCCTTATTTTACAAGGGTATCTTGGTTGTCCAAGTCATACTTTAAAAGCCTGTCCCTCTTAACAATAAATGAGCTGAACCTAGAGAAGACCTGATAGCAGTGATGCTGTCTATGCAAGCTACTATATTGGGCCAGAAGATGAGTTAGAACTGACGGGAATGAAAAACAACATGAACTTTCCTAAGCTGAGTAGAGCCAGGATAGCCAGGATTTGTTGCTCCTACTATTACTAATAGTTTATTTTACCACTTTGAAAAATGCACACTGTCTCTGGGATAGATAGTTATGGATACAGGAATGTCTGTGCATGTCTGGGAGCAGGATCATGATCTGGCCCTGAAACAGGTATAAAAAAGGGCTTAGCACCCCATTGATGCAATGAGCAGACTTGTAGAGAAAGTAGGTGTGCATATGCCCCTGTTTTCATTGCCTTTTAAAGCCTTTTTTTGTAATTTGAAAAGCATTATTATTCACTGCAATTCCTTTTGATATTCTGCTGTGGAAAAAAGGCCTAGTACTGTTTGCAGATGATCTGTGGGAAGTATGAATAACGTTTTAAATATTTCATGGGCTGTGCTTATCTGAAGCATTTGTCTTTCCTCTGGCATTGTGCTGAGTGAACCCCACAGAGGACTTGTGTCTCAGAGCTGGCATTGGCACAGGGCTCCCCTCTGCCCTGGGCTCTCCTTTTGGGTAAAGGAGCACCCACGGCTTGTGGCTGTGCGTGCCTAGGAAGCAGTCGCTAACAGGGCTGAAGGCAGAGCTTCTGGCTGCCTGGAAATGGAGCTTTGGCTAAAGCTGAATTTGTCCTTCTCTCTCACAGATGGTCAGGTCACTGTTACAAACTTTTTAGCCATTATCACCTGTATAGACAGCGGCAAACACGGCACATTGCTTAGCTATGGCTGTCCTGTATATACAGTATGAGAGTCTGACTTAATCCTGAAAATCCCTATCCTGTTCCAGAAAGTTTTACTCAACAGTCCTATTGGTTTCAGCTGAACAGTTTCTATACATTTAGATGATTCCAGAGAGAATGTGTCATGTCAACTTCTGGTCAGAAAAACGCTTTTGTGAAACATAGGATAAGCAGCTGTCTTGCTGTTGAGAGGGAACTAGTGTGTTAGCCCTGAGAGGATGAGTGTGCTGGAGAGTCTGATCCATGGAATATAATAATGCTAAGAGAGGTTTAAAATAGTGTTGTTTCTGTAACTGTACCAAAGTAATGTTAAAAATACTGTTATGCAACCATAAACATGCAAATAAATGTTACAGTAGGACACTTAAAGG
Organism: Anthoscopus minutus; assembly: GCA_013399455.1. NCBI lineage: Eukaryota > Metazoa > Chordata > Aves > Passeriformes > Paridae > Anthoscopus > Anthoscopus minutus. The sequence continues at coordinate 26,390 of VWYI01022516.1, read as the reverse complement.
AATGAAAATATCTTCCTAAGAGCATTGTTGACAACACTGGGATTTTATCAAAGGCGGAAAACAAATGCATGTGCAAAATACTGGTTTATCAAAACAGACATATTTTGCCATTACTGTATAACGTCAGTCAACTCATAGCTTTCTCATTAGTGGAGTTTTGTTCTGTAAAAGCAGTTTGTAAATGTCTTTTTCTGCACTTGCAAATTAGATAACTATTACTTGTTTTTTTTAATAGCATTGGCCAACAGCATTTTCTTACTTAGTAAATGTTTTTAATTTAAAAGCATTTCAAGTGCTTATTTTGAAAAAGAACCTGTTTGGAATGACCCCATTAGTTGATATTTTGCCTGGGTTTGTGCCTAGGTTTCTGTCTATGCTGGAAGAAGAAGTGTACAGCCAGAATTCTCCCATTTGGGATCAGGATTTCATGGTGTCTAGTTCCCGAACTGGCCAGATGGGAATCCAGACAGGTAATTTGCATTTAGTGATGGGTAACACAAATGAAAACTGCAAGACTTAGGACTAATATGGGGCTTTTTTTATGTAGCTATTAGAGAGAGAGATATGTTAATCTGTGACCTTTTAAAGTAATAGTTTCATTCTCTTAATTGGTGAAACAACTTCTTCCTTTATTGAGTTTGATTTGTCCAACCAGTCTTAGAGCACTGTAAATTGGACAGATGAAGCTGAATGATGAGATTTTGCTTTTCAGTAGAGCCCTACAAAAAACCTTTTCATGAAGTTAAATGCCAGCAGGCTTGGCAGGTATGTGAAGAAGTTTGTTTTCTTAGCTTCTGCTCAGCACTGCCAATTGATAAAGTCTGATGTTTGCAATCCCTGTAATCCAGAAGTCCTTCCTTAAGTAGAATTTAGTTTAGAAAAATACACTGAGATAAAGCTTTAATGTCTCTACTTGTGAACTGGTGGCATTGCTCTGTTGCACAGTGTTCACTGTTACTTTTTGGGTGGTGGGTGTCCATCTTTGTGACAGTCTTTCCATCAGCACCAGAATGGGTTCCATGACCTGATTTTTTTGTGTTTCTTTCTTATGTCATTGCAGTTATCAGTCCACCTCCTGTTGCAAGATCTGTTGCATACAGTGCAAGTCCTTCATCTCTGGAGCAATCCAACAGTGGGAATATGAGTCCAGCTTGTAAAGTTTCTTCTGCCCTTGACCCTAACTTAGGTAATGAGAAGGAGTCTTCTCTCTTCTGTTGATATTATCAGTAGTTGCAGTTTATGGTAACCTTTGCCTTCACACAAAATAAGCAAACTTGAGGTGTTTTTACTGAAAGATTTTCACACACATACTTTTTTCTCCACTGTGGTAATGTTTAACTAACAGAAATGGCATCTGTATTTGCAAAAAAACCAATTGGTTTGTTTAAATTCAATTAAAATGGGGAAAGATCTGCTGGTATCAGAGTTTTATGAAAAATACTTTTCCTGGAGTATGTATGTTATAAGCCATAAGGAGAGGTTGCATTTAAATAATGGCAGAATAGAAGGGGCCACCACATTTCGGTTTTTTAATCTTTCAGGGTTAAAAACTGAAAATGTGTACATTTGAGATGTGAAGGAAAACAGACACACCAATCACAGGCATAAATTCTCCAAATAAATCCTTTTCCAAACACCTCAGGATTAATGAGCCTGTCAAGAGAGGTTGCTAGGTCAGAGAGATGATCCCAAGCTTATGTAAAGTGAGTCCTCAAGGAAGAAGAAAAACCAGAACCAAATTTTTAGTCTTAGTGTTCGTTACAGAGAAACTTAGGGCATCTCCTAAACTGCAATTTTCCTTCCTAAGGTAATTTCTCAACTTGTTCCTCAGAAGTGGGAATGAGTAGGATGATTAGTGGCATAATCCTGAGATAGCAGCTGAATCTGTGCAACTGTACCTCTGCTAGTCCTTGGTGGACTATTCTTCTATGAATTTAACTAGTTTCTTTTGCTATATAATACATGTGTCTCTGCAGTCAGTGAGACAGTTAATAATTAACTTGGTATTTTTTGATTTGGAAATCTGATATGGATTTTCAAATATGTATGACACATACATATGTATGTATATATATCTGCATGTGCTGCTTGGTTTACAGAAGAGGTGAAAGAAATGGTGGGTACTGTCTTGATTTGAAAAGACAGGTGTCTGCCAAAGAAGGCTGGAGCCTCTTTTGAAATGGAAAATGTAAACTCTCTCTGAATTAATATAATTTTGAAATTAAGGGGCTCTTAGGCAAAGATATGGGATTAGGAATAACACTAGTACATATAAATTAAAAAACCCCAAAACAACCTACAACTTAATAGGAAAATTAAAATAAAATGCAGTAGTACAAAAAACACTGGCAGAGTCAGGATACAGCCTGACACCCTGTTGGTCAGGGTGTTGGTAGCAGTCCGATTAAGTGGTGGCTGCAGCCCCCCTGGAGTGACAGGTGTGGGTCTGTTGAAGTAATGATCCTGCAGAAGAGTCACCTTCCTCTGAAGCTGGTGATAAAGAACAGTCTGGTCTTCCCCTGGGAATCCAGTGGAGAAAGGCTGACTCTGGTGTTCCGAGTGTCAGATTATATCCAGGTAGGAATGCTTGGCTCCCCCCCTCCCCGGGTGGACCATCTCACAATGGGATGATGGAATTTCATCAGTCATGCATCGACACTCAATGGCCCATTAACAGAAGATATCCCCCTGGAGTTTTGATGGATGAAAAGGTGATGAAAAAGATAAAGAACACTGCCCCACCTGGTAATAGAACACCTACTTTTGGTTATATCTTGCATTGCAACTTAAGATAGATACTTAGTTCCATGGAATCTCCTAGGGAAATTTCATGTTATCCAGAAATAGGTGCTGCAATTTGCATATTGAGTACTGACCTTCCAAACCAGCTGCACAGAGGTTCCATGCAGAGGATTTTGAAGCAAAAAGGAAAAGCAAATAGTTTAAAACTGTGAATTCATAGAGGTGTAGAGGAAGGAGAGGTATATTTTTCCTACTTTGTGCTGATACTCCAGTGCAAAGCAAAAATTGAGAAGTGATAAATATTTTTCAGATTTCATTTATTTCTTTTGCTTTGTCTAGGGGAATAAAAAAACCCCAAAAAACAAACCAAAAAACCCAAATTCAAACTTATCATAGAAACTACAGAAAATGACAGAAATGCTAGACTTCATAGTACTAGTCTGTGGCAGTTTGGTTATTTCTGATTTGTCTGAGGTTTTTTTTATAGGGGAAAAGAGAAAAAACAATGAGCCCTATTCTCTCGAGGATTCTAAAAGACCAAGAGTTGTAGGAGATATCCCTATTGAGTTAATCAATGAAGTAATGTCAACAATTACAGATCCTGCAGCAATGCTTGGACCAGAGGTGAGATATAAACTCGGTGTTGCAAAATGGTCTGTTTGTAAATGGTCTGTTTTTAGTAAATGTTCCACATGGATAGAATGTGATAAGCTAAGAGTCCTATCAAGACAAATAGACTTTGAAAGACTATGATTAGGTGAACAAAAAATACTGGTGAATAGGGTTCAAGAATTGCAGCAGAATGAAAGATCTGAAGTTAAAACCTCTCTCTAGTGCAGAAACTGATCTAACCAGTTACTTGCTGTCTTCCCCAGTTGCTCTTTTTTTTGGCTAAAAGAGAAAAACAAACAGAATTGCAGAATTGTGCCATGTACAGAATTGCACTTTTTTTTCCTTGGCTGGCTTTTCCTCCTTCTGTTCTCTCTGCCAGGCTATGTTTTGCCAGCAGCTCATTTGCCAAGATTTAGCTAGAAACTGCTGAAGATTTGGAACCACCTACATTTCTTATTCAAACTATGTACTGTGACTGATGGCTCTGCATATTACAAATGCTGTGCCAGCCTGGCTGTTGGGGCTGGCAGTGAATAGAAACCGAGCAGCCAAACTGCTCAAAAAAGTAAACAGTATGTGCATGCAGAGATGTTTTGGCATTGTAAAATGATCTTGAAAATAATAAGTTAAATAAATTTTCTGTATTAATTTAATCTGCACTTAGATATATAGATGCAGTTGCTAGATATGTAACAGCAAATTCTGTAGGAATTGAAATATTTTTTTTAGGGTCTCACAGTAGTGGCAGAGATACTGGAAAGCACTAATAAAATAAAAAAGAGTATGACTTTTCCTGCACCACCATTTAAATTAATGAGTGATTTGCATTATGTGTAGATGATTCCAAAAGTCATGCCCTAGCTGGCTAAGACTAAAGAAAATATGAAGACTTAGTGGCATAGGCTTCAGCTGGATGAGGGCTCTCACTCAAGAGATTTTGGAACTTTTTGAGTCATAACCATTGTTGTTATCTAATCTGTATCAATATGAATTCAGATAGGCCTTTGCAAACTGTAGTGTAGACTTACATCTGGCTTATTTGATGGTGTTTTCCTTCTGCAAAGATACATTACAAAAGCAGTCATTGGCAGTTCTGATGGCAAAAGAATGGGTTTTATTTGTTTGTTCATTAAGGATGTTCTGTCAGAGGATGTGAAATCTAAAAACTGTGATTTTGTTCCTTTTTTGCATGGTACAGACCAACTTCCTCTCGGCACACTCAGCCCGGGACGAGGCAGCAAGGCTGGAGGAGCGCAGGGGAGTGATTGAATTCCATGTGGTCGGCAACTCCCTGAACCAGAAGCCCAACAAGAAGATCATGATGTGGCTGGTTGGTTTGCAGAATGTGTTCTCCCATCAGCTGCCTCGAATGCCGAAGGAATACATCACCCGCTTGGTCTTTGATCCGTGGGTATCCTTGAAGAGGGGGCTGGCGTGTGAGACAGAGGGAGGCTGGTGCTGTTTGCAGCAGAGATGGAGTGGAGAGCAGCTCTACCTGTGCTACACTTTTGCCATTTTTCCAAGCCCTCATAAGTCCTGGTCAATCTTAATTGGATTGTACCCAAATGCCATCTTGGTGGCTGTATTAATAATAAGTGTCTTCTTGTTGTGGGACTGTGGTGGGTAGACATCAGCTGGAGGCCAGACTCCCATGAAACCTGCTCTATTGCTCCCCTCCTCAGCTGGACAGGGGAGAGAAAGTACGAAGTTCTTGGATAGAAGGACAGGGAGTGATCACTCACTGATAACTATCACAGGCAAAATACACTCAACTTGGGGAAATTAGTTCAATTTTTTACAAATCAGGTCAGAGTAGAATAATGAGAAAATAAAAACTGTATCTTAAAATACCTTTGCCCCATGTCTCCCTTCTTGCTAAGCATAGCTTCATTCATATTTCTCTACCTTCTCCCCCAAGCAGTGCTGGGGTATGGGGAATGAAGGCCACAGTCAGCTCCCATGTGGTGTATCTGCTTCTTCCTGCACAGGGAAGGACTTCACTCTCTCTCCCTGCTCCAGTACAAGGTCCCTCCCACAACAGACTCCAACTTCTCCAACCTGGGTCCTTCCCACAGGCTGCAGGTCTTCATGAACTGCTCCAGCAGTTTAACCTTCCTCGGTGAACACCATGGGGAGGCTCACGTCCCTCTGCAGCCTGTGAAGGAGCCCCATGCTGGAGCAGGTGGATACCTGAAGGAAGGCTGTGACCCTGTGGGGAGCCCTTGAGCAGGCTCCTGGCAGATCCTGTGGCCCTGTGAAGAGAGTTGCCCACACTACCTGCTAGAGCAGCTTTGCTGGCAGGACTTGTGTCCCTGTGGAAAGGGACCTATGCTCATGCAGTTCCCAAAGGACTGTGTCCCATGGGAGGGACCCCGCGATGGAGCAGGGGAAGAGCTCCTCTGCCTGAAGAGGAAACTGTGACATAGAAAACATGTGATGAACTGACCATAACCCCATTCCCCATCCCCCTGTGCTGCTTGGGAGAAAAGGTAGAGAATCAGGAAGGAGGAGGGGAAAGGTAGTTTTAGGATTTGTTTTACTTTCCATTGTCCTGCTCAGAATTTGATTGGTAATAAATTCAACTAATTTCCCCATGTCAAGTCTGTTTGGCCTGTGATGGTAATTGTTATCTCTCCCTGCTCTTATCTCAACTCATGAGCATTTCATTACATTTTGTCTCCCCTGTCCAGCTGAGGAGAGGAATGATAGAACAGCTTTGGTGGGCACCTGGCATCCAGCAAGGGTGAAACTACCACAAAAGCTCAAGCTACTGCATTGCTGCTGCCATTCTACAAGTAAAAAGCACTAAAATAAATACAAGACAAAAAGAGTATGTAAGATCTATAAAATCTTCTTCAATGGTGGCACATACAATATAACTACTCTTTGGACTTTTTGGCAGGGGATCACTTTTGGCACCAACTTTTCTCCCCAGAATACATTATCTGTATATTAACTGTATCATTTATATGACTTATATGACACTGTGTATTGAATAATCTAAAGAAAGGCGCACTGTCTTCACACCTTGACGATTGTACTAAAATTCCTTATTCTTGAAATAAGAGTTGAGATTGCACCTTGTTACATCTTTCTTGGCAGTTGCTATAAGTGAAAGAGAAATGGATATTTATTCTAGTCTTGATTCCCAGAGGAGTGGGTGATTAGAAATAAGAAATGTCCTCTATTACTTCATCGGCTGCATTTGAAACTGATAGCTTAACTACGGAGAGTGCATGCAAGGAAACAGCAATCCCTTAGAAAGGACTTGCTCTCCTGTAACTCCATTAATTTCTAATTTACTCAGGATAAAACCATCCTGAGAACTGTGCCATGGTGTAACTACCAGCAACAGATTCAGTGAAGGCAACACAACTTTTATTTTTTGGGCAATACCCAAGTATCTCAGAGTACTTGGCAAGGCCAGGAGCTTCCTTTATGATGATGACCTTTGTGGTGTATTGAAAGCATGATATTAAAGTAACAACTCTTCTGTAGAAGAGCTAACTTAGGAGGCATATACAATTGCATTAGCATCATGGAAAGAATCGAATCAAGTTTCTGAAAAAAGGAAGGTTAATTGCACTTTATGTACTATGTACATGAATTAAGTGAATGTTATTTTTGTCTGCTCAGGAAACATAAAACCCTTGCATTGATAAAAGATGGGCGTGTTATCGGTGGTATCTGCTTCCGGATGTTCCCCTCCCAAGGATTTACAGAGATTGTTTTCTGTGCTGTGACTTCCAATGAGCAAGTCAAGGTAAAAAGAATTCTGTATTACAAGTGTTTATTAAATGGATTTGAGTCCCATTCACCTACTGCCATGTACTCCTAATATTTTTAGTCATGTTGAATATACTGATGAGTTTCCAGACAGAAATAGATTTTAAAAATACAGCAATTATAAATATAATACACAAAAACCAAAATAAAATGTGCAGATTTAGAATTGTCATCATAATACTAGGATTACCTGTGTTTACTTTCCTCAGCAGAGCAGTAATCTGCCATTCTTGGACTTTTCATGACTCTATCCCCAGTAGTTGTGTCTCTGTGTACTGTAAGATCTCATGGTTGACTGAAATACGTATTGCGTGTGTGGAACAGTAAATTCTGTTCAATCACTTTGTGTCACAACTTTGTGTTACATGACTTTTATCTATATGAGATATAGTAAAAAATTAGGTATAATTTTATACCTCAAAATAAGCACAGGGTCTGTTCTGTACACTTTTGTTTTTGAGTTAATGCTACAACATTTTTTCAGAATTTTGAGAATTAGCATCTGTGTTGAAGGAATACAGAGCACTATGAATACATGAGATTTCTCCAGCTTTTCCTATTATTGTGGGTAGATCTAACTCTGACCATTTGGTTCAGTGTTTTGCCTTTAGATGGTGCTGTAGCTTCATGATTTTCAGTTCAAGTAGCAAGAGCTGAGATGTGGGTTAATTTAGAGTGTATAGTAGTTAACATGCAAAAAATGTATACTCTGATGCAAAAGAGTAACACAGTGGGATTGAAAGTCTGTAACAACTGCTGATACTCAGGTTATGTTTGATTTTATTCAACTCTGGTGTTAGAGAGGAGCATTTCCCTACATTAAGCGGTGACCTGTCAGTATTAAATGTTTTAGCAAATGCAAATCCTAAAAGAATATGCATACATTGTGCTTAACTGCACTGCACAGGTGAAGCTGCCAATGGTGTGTTGTGATTTTCTAGGAATAATCTTTCAAAATAATAGAGCAGATAATTCTGTCCTATCAGGTTGCTCCCAGTGTTACATAACACAGTATTTATTCTTTTATTTTCTGAGTGCTTTGCTGTATTAGTTGAATGTTTCTGAAAATTTGCCTTCCTACCTTTCTCTCTGTCACCTGTCAACAGGCAACTGAGAAAAAAAAAAGTTCACACATGGGTGATCTGTCTAGTCTTAGGAAAAATAAATTCCTATTTTAATTCAGCTTGAGGCTGAAGTAAAAAATATAAGAATAGTTTTCCCGTACAAATTGAATTGTTTTTTAGATAGTTTGGTTGCCTGTTACAAAATAATTTTAAGTTTTACTGTATGTGACTTAGCTTTCTATCTGGCAATTGCCATATTTGGGGATATTAAATTGTAATTTAAATTAGAAATCTGTATTTTCTAATTTGTTTTTCTGGCTTTTTTACATAAGTAAAAATTTTCCCAGTTTTCGAGAACAGAGTACCCAAAAGGAATCCATGTATGTTTCTCTAAGTGTCCTATTATTCTGCATGATGAGTAAATTGGAACATATGGAGGAATAAAACATTATTGTGGCTTTCCTATCTACTTTATATTTCTTCATGTCACAGCAGAAGGGGATGACTATGGCTTACTTGGCAATGTGAATAAAAGCAACCTTTTGTTTAGTTTGGGGCTAAATTTAAATGGAAATCATGCCTGTGTGCAGCCAAAAGGTGTAGCTATTTATTTGATTGTGGACTCAATAATTTTCTGCTCCTTATTATGGTAATTGTTCACTGTTCCTTTTTATGCTTTATGAGACGTTTAGATAAATCCTTTGAGGCAGGGTCTGTTTTGCTATAGGTGCACAGAACACTGGAATAATTTCAGTATTGCTACTGTTTTGTAGTTTTGATGTGTTGTGGCTCAGAAAGGATGGTGTATTGTTACAGTATGTGTGGTTTTGTTATTGGTGAAGTACGTGATTTTAATGGTTGATATCTAATTTAAAAGAGGAACAAAAGAAAAAAAGGTGGGCACCTTAAAATAAAACAACTTGAAATAAGACTTCCATGCTGGGTCACAAAGATAGCCCTACAAGGCTCAAAAGAGTTTGCTGTTGAGTGTGCAACACCAAGTTAATTAAGAGAAAATCTTTAAAATATCTAGAGGAAAGACTGCATTTTGAAAAGCAATGTGTGATAATCCTGGGTCCACAGGTTCTAGCATGTGCAGTCCCTAAAGGAGTTTGTCATGGCTTTTTCCTCACATGTTTCACACAGGGTTATGGGACTCACCTAATGAACCATCTGAAGGAGTATCACATCAAACACAACATTCTCAACTTTCTCACATATGCAGATGAATATGCTATCGGCTACTTCAAAAAACAAGTAAGTTCAATGCAAGTAATTACTCCTTGCAAGAAGTTTTATATCTAGCAGTGATGAACTAAATAACAAGGTATGACAAAGTAATTGGATAAAATGCATAGCTCAATTTTACATGTGTATTTTTTATCTATAAAATGTGCTCTGTGTTCATCTCATGTAATGTTTTTGGCTTCTAGTACATTTTACTTTGATAGAATCATTTGAATATAAGTATATGGTATAGTCTATAATTTGTCTAGTCTAAAAGCAAGTAAAATGTCAATTCCTTTACTGATTCTGTAAGAAGTATAAAGAAGGGCTAGGCATACCTGTGACAGACTAAAACTTACCTGACCTGCACTAAATGCTCCTCTTGATTTCAAGAATGAAGCTTCAGTTTCAGGAAAGATGGCATTGTCTATTCTGTCAGTTAGATTTGATAAACGGGTGTCAACTATCTGGTCAGCAAAATGGAGTCAGATTTTTCTCAGTTGTGTACAGCATTAGGCAGTGAATATGACCTGAATAGTAAGAAATTGCAACTAGGTAGAAGGAAATTTTTTTTCCTTTCCTGTCCTGAGGGTGGTTAAATACTGAAAACATGTTGCCTAGGGAGGTGGTGGAATCTCTCTCCCTTTGCAGTCTTCAAGAATGGTCATGGTCTTGATCAGCCAGATGTGATGAGACCTGTTCTGAGCTGAGATGGGGCTAGATGACCTCCTCAAGTTCCTTCCAACCTAATCTGTGGTTCTGTATGTAAAACTGATGCAATTTACTCTTCACACATTTGAAATGAATACAATCTCCCCATCCCCCTTCTTAGCAATTAAGTGTTCTTGTATCAAGTGCCTCCCATTAGAAGGTTTCTGCACCATTGAGCCATGGTCTGTAACCCACTGTTGTGTTTTTTGTTTTTTAACATTATGATGAATTTCTAAATCCTCATTCATTGCAGTTAAATGTAAAAATAAAACGGCATCATGACAATATAAGTTTTTTTTTTTCCTTTTTCAGGGTTTCTCCAAAGATATTAAAGTACCAAAAGCAAAGTATGTTGGCTACATCAAGGATTATGAGGGTGCCACATTAATGGGATGTGAATTAAATCCAAGGATCCCCTACACGGAATTTTCTGTCATCATAAAAAAGCAAAAAGAGGTGAAAGTTGAAATGTTTATTGCTACCCTCTATTCAGATGTTTAGAAACAGTTCAGTAGGTGCCGGGTTAGCTCTCCTTTGCTTTGGTGCTTAAATTTGAATGCATACTTTTATTAGTTAGAATAATCCCTTCATTCAGGTCATAGTGCCAAAATTTTGTAGTTGAAATATCAGATTCTAACTTACTGACTTAACAAGAACTAGATTCTTAAAGTACTGGTATTTTGAGGAGTAATTCACAGTCAATTTTGTGGTAGTTAACTACAGCAAAATCCTGTGAGATTGATTTTTTTATGGCTTTGTCGGTTCCTTCCCTCCCATATCAGTAGTGTTCATTAGAGTGACATTTAAATGGAGTGTTTGTATTGCATGGCCTGTTTTACTTGAAAAAAGGAGGATTCTTTTTTTCTGCCATTTTTAAAATATATAAATCAAGGGTGGACTGTCTTAAAATTAAGTCTGTCCCTCTTTGGATTTTATATGGGATGTTCTTTATTTAGTTATTAATAGTATTCTATATAATAAGGCAGTTTATTAGCAAAATGATTATGATGTTTCCACTTATGTTTAAATGTTTTTCTTGATTTCTAAAGAAATACAAATTATAATTTGTTCTTTCAATATTGTTCAAACCTGACCTTTTATTTTGTTAAAAAGCTTCTTTATGGAACAATCATTTTTCTTCCAGTTAGAATGATTTGGCCCGTGCTTGAAAAGACATTACCTGATGGTTTCATATTTAATTTGCAAGGTTTTTAAAAATTTATTTATTGGGAAGCAATATGTCCATACAACAGGGGCCTTAAGTTTCACCCCTTTCATTTTTGCTTGCCTGCATGACCCTTCAGACTCCGGACTACTGCGGGACATGTCAGCTGCCCCATAGGGATGGGTTTTTGTCAGTGTGGATAATGGATGTGTCTCTTGTAGCCTGTTACATCTTAGACATGCCTAATTGCAGTAGCACATTTCTAGGCCCAAACTATCAACATAACATGCCACTTCTGAAAACTTACTTTTCAAAATTTTGCCTCTGGGATTGCTTTATTACCTTTCTTCACTCTCTTATTTGTTGAGATGTTCACATTATTCTAAAGAACTTGGAGATAAAGTGCCTTGGTCCTTCAGACATGTCTAAAATTATTAGGAAGAAAGCTGCTGTTATGCACTGATCCACACTGTTGATCTCTGAGAATAATTACATACAGCTTTGGAACTGCATCTTAGAATCACCTGCCTAACATTAAAAACACCCATCAGACCTTTTTATTCTCCCTGTTGCAAGGGAATTTAGAAATAGCCCTCACAGTCTGTAGCTTCATGAAGAGTGTTTTCTTATCTTTGCTGCACATCAAAGGCAGTGAAAATGTTATCTGGACATAAATAGAATTTTGGATGTTGACAGTTTATACTATGTACCGATTTTTCAATGCTGGTATCAGTCAGTACTAGACATCAGGCTTTTCAGTATCTGTCCTTTTAGAAGTGAAATTTTTCATGGGATCTAAGCTTTTATTTAAAGAAATGGAATATATACGTATGGCTGCTAAGACCATATCACCTGACACTGTACCAGTAGCTTGTTTACAGTCATTCTGAAAAATACAACATGTTGCTCTATGCAAAGTTCTGTGGCCTCCTGACTTGTGAGTAATCACTGGTACTGATTGAACAGCTTGCTTTAATTAGGAAGAGCCACTAGTTCCTAAATTATAAGAAAAGCTTAAGTTGGATTTAATAATTAGTTTGAAATTATTTTCATAGTATGCTGGAATCTGGCCATGATGCTGTTGTATACTGTATTCCTCTTAACATTTCTAAGCTCTTTTGTAAGTCTGTTTTTATCTTTTTCTGTTCTTTGAGAGGAAATACTATGCATGAGGGAATGAAGGTCCTTACAATTCAAAATATGACCATTTTTCTAATTTCCAGTGAAAATATTCTCTCAGACTGCTGGTCTGCATGGCTGTGCATTTGTTTACTCCAAATTATGAAGTTTTGAAAATCTCATATCCGAGACACATGAAGCTTAGATAAGTATCTAAGTGGGTATCAAAAGCACCAAAGCAGATTGCTTATAATTTGAGGTAATAAGATTGCAAAGTCAAAAAGAGTGTACCCAGGAGTGGGAAAAGCCTTTCCCTAGCATTTGCAAAGAGAGTAGAATTTTGGTTCTAAAGAGTGGCATCATTCTGACATCCTCCAGAGAAATTCTTTCATGAGAGTATCTTTGATGCATAAGCAACTCCTACAGATAGATACATGGAGACTTTGAAATGAATGGATTAGTTCTAAAATTTTGGAATATGAACATATATCTACATCAAAATAGATGCATTCAGTATGTGCCTTGAAATTTTTGACCAGTTGTGCTGAAGCATTTCAGAAGCTCCTGCAGTTAAAATTTTATAGCCAGTTTTCAAACCTTCTTCCAGAAAATTTCCTTGTCTGCCTCTGCTCCTGTCTTCCCAAGAGCTGTGCAGCTTGTGATCAATAGATCAAGCAATGACTCCTTTTTTTCCAGATTTGTGCCAAAATAGCTGAGAGACTTAGTAGCTTCATTTGCAGAATCGGTGTTTGGTCAGGTAGCTCAGCCCCATTGTCAGCTTCATGGAAAAAGGCTGCAGGGTTAGGAAGTGAGAATGTTTCTGTTTTGCATTAATCTTCTAGGTTACCTTAGACCAAATAAATTATTTTTTTTTCTCTGCTGCTTTATTACAGATCATTAAAAAGCTCATAGAAAGGAAGCAAGCTCAGATACGAAAAGTTTATCCTGGCCTTTCTTGCTTCAAAGATGGAGTACGGCAGATTCCGATAGAAAGCATTCCTGGAATTAGTATGTATCAATCTATTTTAATGTAGAACAGAAGTAGAATAGCCCAAGAAAGTTCTCAGACTAGAAATACTAATTTAGTCACATAGTTCTTTTTTATTAGAATGTAATTGTTTTGGTCTACTGATTTGATTTCTGTGAAGGTTGTTGTGTTTCCATTACAACTGTTGTCTTTGAAATTTCCCCAAGGCATCCCAAGGCTTATTTTATGTATGTGTGTATAATTTTACTTATATGTGATCCCTCTTTGATTTGTATCACAGTGTAGGTGGCAGTTTCCCTCTGGCACTGTTTTAATGCACTGCACTCCTGAAAAACAATGATTTCTGTGCTAGGCATAAACATACAGGACAAAACAGAAAAAAAATAAGTGTCGTATTTTGGGGGACTTTTTTTCAGCTATGCTTTTCTGCATCTTATTCTTTGTCCCTGCGGAATCAGATTGGATAACTTTGTCATGATTATTCTTTACAGGGATGGGTTGCAGTAAAATATGTATTGAATTATTGAAAAGAAGTGTGTTTCATATAGAAATATTTTAGAATCTTTTCAGCAGTCTGGAGGAAGAGGCATGTAGGAAATTGAATAGAGCTGTGGGCTAGATGGTTATGTTATTTATTAGGAGCAGCTTTTATTAAAACAAATCCATTTTACTGCAGTAGTGCTGAAATGGCTTTCCTTCTTTGAGTTGCAATAACTCAGTTAATGTTTTGACTTACTGTAGTTCCTATATAATATCTCATGTTGTTGGTGTACAGGAGAGACTGGCTGGAAACCAAGTGGAAAAGAAAGAGGGTAAGTGCTACACAAAGTAAAAGGTTGAAGCAGTTGGGATATTCCTTTGAGGAAAAATCTTTACACAGTGTTAAACTTGATATTTTCTTCTGTCCACTGGAAATCAAATAATCTGCAAGAGATGAGCACTTAAGAACTCATTAAGAATCATTAAGAACTTTTTGGTGGTATTTTTTATTTACATTTTTTTATTGCGGGCAAATGTGGTTTGGGTAGTGGGGTTCTTTTTTGAGGATTTTTGTTTGGGTTTGTCTGCCTGTTTTAAATTTTATTTCTTCCATAAAATGCTTGAAAATTTGGAGTTGTTTTTAGGCAAGATGCAAATTGTAGGAACAAAGATGGGCTCAAACTAATCTTTTTGTGTTTCATATTTTCTTTCAAGTAAGGAGCCCAAGGATCCAGATCAACTTTACAGCACATTAAAAACCATCCTGCAGCAAGTAAAGGTGAGTGCTAGTTCTAGTTTGCTTTCTGTAAAGTTTTAAAAATTATTTCCAATATCTAGTTTCCATATTAGATACCTTACTTTTTTCTTTACCAAAGAGCCATCAAAGCGCTTGGCCCTTCATGGAACCCGTGAAGAGAACAGAAGCTCCTGGATATTATGAAGTTATAAGGTTTCCCATGGGTAATGCCATTAACATTTTTTAAGTAGAGTTTAAAAATCATTATAGCTGCAGACAAAGCAGATAAATTTTAATCTGATTATTTTATGGTAAAAGATATACGTTACTTGCAGCTGATTACCTTGCAGCTCTGAAATGTCAAGAGTGTGATGCTGTCATTTGAAATTGATAAGCGCTCTGTAACCTTGGTGAAACATGTATGGTGTACATAGCTGAAATCTTAGTGTGCCCTAGAGAACCCTAAGAAGCTCCTAAATGGTGCAGTCAGCTAGAAGCTTTCAGGACTGAGCTAGTGTAGGTGAGTTGTAGGGATATGTTCTTGTGTCTGGTTAACTGGTCATTGCAGATCCTATCCTATGTTAAAAACCTGAAGGCAAACTTTCAGCAACACCTGGGCATTTGAGTTGCTTTGAAATACAGATTTAAGATTTCTAAATCGCATAGAGAAAACATTTTCAGAGGTCACCAAGTTTTCTAACTAAGTTTTAAAACTTTGCTCCAATTCAATTTTAGGAAAATGCTTCATGCAAGTGATTGTAATCTAACTTTTATCTTTGTCTTTTAGATCTGCCACAGTTGTCTGAGGTGTTAGATCTATTTACTTATTTATTTATTTTTACTTACAAGTAACACAGCTATTGTTTATGTAGGATTGCTTGCAAAGGGAAGTACACAACTGCTAATAATGTTTTTCTTTTGACTGCTTCTCTTATGACCCAGCTTTTGACTTCTGGGACATATAATTTCAATGATAATTCAGTGATATTCTAATGGATGCTTGAATTGTACTGCACCAGATTTAAAACTGAATTCTGGAACTCCTTTCTCATTTATGCAATACTCACTTCTATCATTCTGATTACAGTTTCTGAACCCTTTAATATTGTTAGAGAATGAAATACAGGTTCATGGCAGACTACTAGCCATCAGTTTCTCAGAGAATAAAACTAATCGTTCATGTTGCTTTTCATAGGCTCCAAGCCCATGAATATAAATTTAGTTTAATTATTTTTTTTAAATTCAGTTTATCATTCCCAAATAGTAGATGTACATATACTTTATAAACCAGTCGCTGCTTCCTGTATCCCAAACACGTTTATTTTCTACCAGTGAAGAAAAAGAATGTGAATCCTTTTCTGTGGCAGAGTTTTCTCTGTCTGCTTTTCTGAGCAGATCTTGCTCAGAATCTGTTTAATCTGAACAACGGTTACAAATAATTTACCTGATGTGGCAAACTCAAAGTAGGAATGTTGTCTGTCCTTTTCTTATTCAGATGTATTACACTAGAGGCAGGGGCAGCAGTTTACTTTGAGGATTAAGCTGAGGTCTTTGTTTGCTCAGACAAGATATAACAGTTGCCTTTATGTTTGTGTACAGACTAAGTTGTACAGTTTTTGAGAGGTATGGCTGTGAATTATTTTTACTACCTCTTGAGGTCAGTTCTCATGTATAAATGCTTTTTTACCCCTGTTTTAAGTGCTCTTCAGGTGCTTTATCAAGCAATACTCTTTGGGGTGTTTTTTTCCCTTTTCATCTCCCATTCCAAAGCTGTATGGCTGAGTGACAGATGGAGCCAAACTTTCACTGTAGAGGAGAACAGCTTAACTCTGTAGCCAAGCAACATTTGCTTTAGGGCGAGCTGAACAGCCTTCTCAGCTGGGTGCTATAATTAGACTATGGATATCTAGTTTAGGCATAGACACCTGAATTTCTGATTTAATGGCATATGAATTAGCCTTCACTTTTGCAAAATATTGTGCAAAACTAGGGAGTGGCAAGTTCTGTACCATTGGAAAATGTATTTGAGAGCATACATCAAACTTTCCGTAAATAATCTCATCTTGCCAATTTGACAGGGTTTATTCTCCTCATAAATTCAAATCTCCCTTAAAAAAACCAAACTCACCCCCTAAACCCCCCCAAACAGCTACCAAAACAAAAATAAAACCATATTTTTAAATCTGAAGTTAAAAAGTTTAAATCCTTTGCACTGGAGGTCTTTGGTCTCTGTTGTCCTTGCAATACTCATTAAGTCGTCTTCATTTCAGCTGCTTCTCTTACAGTTTCACAAAGGTGCTGTTGATGCCTGGCTCAAGCATTGCTAAAAAAAGTTGTTAGAGCATCTGAGGTGAGAAAAGCCAAGGCATCCAGCACACTTCCCACTACTTCTATTCCTGTACTTACTCCTAGAACACTTGTAATGTAGACAGAATTTTTAAATGCCTGATGAGAATTACTGGGAAAGCAACTCTCTGGAGAACACTGAGATGATTTATATATTTTATAGATGACTGATTTTAGTATAAAGGAGAACACTTCTTAAAGAATGTTCTGTAAGTAAATGTTTTACATGATGAAAGCAGGGGAGATCAGTTCTCACATGATTCTTAAAAAGGGCATACAGCTATAAACTCTGAAGCGGTAATAAAAATATATGTAGATTGTAGAACAAATTTAATCTTTTTTTTCCAAGCTGCAGTTCCTGCTTGTAGTGTAGACCAATGCATATTCTCTGTTCTGTTTGCACAGCAGTAAGGATTTTAGGTTAACCTTTATGTTTAGTGATGTTTGAATTCTTTGCCTGTATGCCCCTAAGGCCTCCTCCAGCAGAGCTGAGAACAGATTGTCTTAGGACAGTCAGAAGAGCTCTAGGGACATCTACTACCCACAGAAAACTTAGAGCTCTAAGTATGAGAACAGAACCAAAAAAGCTTTAATGTTTTAAAGAATTAAAAATAAACTCTACATAAATTCATCCTTGCAGTGAAATATTGCTTAGTTCCAGCAGCTTAGTTACTTTTGAAGCTAAAATTCAGACCATGCCTTAGATGAAGACAATTTCCATTCCGAATCCTAGCTTTGCCAGTTCACGTTAAATGGCAAATCAGTCTGAAGGGATATTGCACACAAAACATATTTGAATCCAACGCTGTTAATATATTTTTCTTCTGTGCAGATCTCAAAACAATGAGTGAGCGACTCAAGAACAGGTACTACGTGTCTAAGAAATTATTCATGGCAGACTTGCAGCGAGTCTTTACAAACTGCAGAGAGTACAACCCCCCTGAGAGTGAATACTACAAATGTGCCAATATACTGGAGAAATTCTTCTACACAAAAATTAAAGAAGCTGGATTAATTGACAAGTGACACTGTCTTTTTACAACCAAATAGTGTGCCTATGTTATGGACAGGGAAAGTCGTTCTATATCTGAGTTGTGGGACTTTCTGAAGAAACTTCTGTTTAATACTTAGCACTTTTAAAAACCCTTTTAGTTTTGCAAACATGTATTATACTGAAGTTACAAAAATTATTTTATTAAAATGCTTTATAATGTATTTAATTACGGAATATTTCTTTTGTGTGCCGATTACCTTATGTTCCTAATCAGTTTATCAGCTACAGCCTCAGAAACCCCACAAACATGGGGGAAGTTGCACATGTTTGGGAAGATGAAGAAAATTCCCAGACAACAGATGTTATAGCTTACCTAATGCAGTACCTATTTGATAAAGTTTTATTATTTTTTCCAGTAAAAAAGAAAATCGTAAGGGAAAACAACAGGTGTGGGGGGGTTCTGAAACACTTGTTTCTTTGTAGAATCTTTTTATAAGATATTATTTTTTAAAAGAAACACTCAGCTGGTTGAGAAGCTGTGGGAGAAGAGTAGTCAGTTCTGGAAAAGGACTGCCTGTGATCTTTGATAGATGCAAGTTTTTCTATTCATTTTCAGTTTTGATAAATATTTTACCTGCAAATTGTAATCTCATAACCACTCTTAAAAAAAAAAAAAAGGAAAAAAAAAAAGAAAAAGGAAAAAAGTCTGGCTAGATGTGTAATGTCATAGTGACTTGGCTTATGCAGGACATAAGTATCCAAAATAACTTTGGAGACTACTTTGCATCTACTAGACAATTTAAGTTGGAGTTAAAGTTTTATGCACTTCATGATCCACCCTACTTACTACTTGTCAATGCTAAATTCTTTAGGTTGTTCAGCAGAAATAAGATTATTGTACACAAAGGAAGACAACATAGGACAGCTTCAAGCTTAGATACTTGGCTCTGTGGTAAACTGGATTTTCTACCAAGCTTTATTGTAAATGCATATTAACTGTGATTATTTAGACCCAGGAACATATTAACATTTTACAGCTCTTAGTATATCTTTAAAAAGAACACACACTCATATATACATATAATATATATATATTTTGCTGCTTACACTACATTTAAGAGGTACACCTAAATCCTTAATGGAGATCATTGCAGGCCAAAAAGCTGTCCCTTGACATTTTATAATTAGAGTTTGTAAATGATAACTGCTTTTGTGAAAAACAGATTAAACTTTCCTTCTTGGTGTTTTATATTTACAGATGTTACACTGGTAAAATTCAAGTTACGAGAATGAGAAAAACAATCCTGTGCTATGTCAAAGAATCTATTCCTGCAAAATGCCTGTGCAATGTTAGATCAATTCAGCAAGGAGATGTCAGGAACTATCTAGAAGAAGTAAATGTGGTACCCAAGGTATTCAAAATGTTAATGCTGGACTTGACATTGTGTTTTGTATGAATTTAGTCTGACCTACATTGGGATCTATAACAAAGGTACAGTGAGTACTTTTTCTTTAATAGCCAGAACAGGATGCTATAAATCTGTTTTGTAGATTGGGCCTACAGATGCACCTGTTAAGCTTGTTAACCTGTGAATTTTTGTTATTTTCAGAGTAGATTTTCTTATAGTCTTTTAATCAGATTGTCTCTTCTATATTGAAATGTGTTTTCTAATTTAAGAATTAATATTTTCATAGATACTGTGCAATAAAGTTATGGTAGGATATGTGGTTTTGCAAATGCTTTAACAGCTGATGAACTTTACATTTGTCAAATTAATATATTGTACTGGTACAGAATAGTTTTAAATTATATATGTACAAAACCCTACCTATTTTGGTCTCTTTTTTCATTACTTGGTACTTGTGATTCAAACATACATACTGAAGCAATTTCACGACCAAGCACAGTGAAGCTACAGGAGTGCTGTCAGTGCCTCTTCCAGGTAGGATGGAAAATATGCAAAATGGCCTCTGAGATCACCAAGAGCACAATGGGCTGAGCTGTGACCAGTCCCAGTAGCATTCCCAGCTTTATGGTTACTGAGATACAGTGCTGTTGACTTAGCTGTTCCAAAGTTTTGATTTTGCTATTTGCCTTCAAGAGGCCTTTACTCACAATGCATAGTATATGTAGCAGCAAACTACAGTCCAGGTTGAGCTTGTACCATTACCATATGTTCACATCAACAAAGCCTGCACCTGTCCAATATGTGACAGATAATTAGAGTAGGAAGATAATTTCCTCCCCCCCCCATCCACTCAGATTTGTGAAGGTGTTCTGTTCTGAGGGTAGTAACTGTAGCCAAGAATTGTTTTATTGAACACTTCTAGCAAAAGCAGCTGAGATCAGGAAGGACTGATTTATTCCTTACACATTTCTATCACTTCAATTTTTCAAGCTTGCTCAATCCAGTGAGAAAAAAACCATCCAGACCCACCCCTCCTTCCTTGGGCTGCTCTGCTATCACCCTGTTCTTTTTCTTTCCCTGATAAAATGGCTGTTGCAGATTTGTTTCATGAAAGAGTATCTGTGGTTCACAGAATACCCTCAAGGATCAGTAAGTGCACCTCTTGTGTGAATAGCTGATACAGGGATTAGACCCACAATGTTGGTATTAATAGCACCAGGCTCTAACCAATGTAGTTCAACCACTCTGTTTAAGTTCCTCTAGGACTAGAATTCCAGGCTGAGATGGTGAGGCCTTGTGGCTAGAATTTTGGGATGCAAAGGTAAATATCCGTTCAAACATCCAAAGGTTGTGTTGTGAATGACTATTTTCAAACATACAGCTAGGATTTATTACAGAAGGGGAGAGATCTTGCACCTACTGAAGTGAGACAGGCAAAAAAAATCTAAAGGAAGAGCATTTAGTTTTTGTGTTAGGTGTTTGGAATGTAGCTTTCATTTGGGTATTCACACTTAAGTGTCTCAAGCAAAGTAAAAGTAGTTTGCTTGGTGGACACTTGATAACACTGTTCTCTTATGCAGCCTAGTGTGGCACCAAATAACACAGGCTCAGATGTGGCACCTCTTCATCTGGGAAAGGCATTGGGCAAAGCAGGGACAATGGTATTATAAAGTGTAATGAATGTCCTTCAACAGTTGGGACCCACGTGGAGCCTTCTTCAACTTCATGAAAAGGTTGCTTTGTCTCTGTCTGGTTGATTCTAACTTACACTCAACACCAATTAAGCCTAAATCACTGCTTTTGAGAGCTGCAGCTAGAGAATCAAATTGCAGTTGCTAAACTGCTTCTGAATAGTGCTTATGCCACAGAGGATGGGGACAGAGTACACTGCTGCCATTAGGGCGCTTGGAGCAACTATGGAAACTGCCAAAAGAACACCAACCCACTGAGAGCTGTTTCCAAATACTAAGATGTTTATTATAAGATTCAACAGGAAACTACAATCATCACATGAACAAGATCTATACAAACACAGTTATTAAAAATACTTCCTGCCCAAACCATTTTAAGTGCCTAAAGTTCACCCATATAATGACATTTGCCATCTTACCCATCAGAGATTTCTCATACACTCCCCAGATCCATTCAAAAGGAGCTTAAATAGAAGCACTTTAGTTATAAAAGTAACCAATCCATATATATATCATTGAAAATAAATCACTAGAACAAATCCAGGTCCCCTTAATCTGATATCCTTAATACCAGACACAGAACTATTTACATATTTATATAACAATATTGTGCAACAAAATACTTCATCCAGGAAATTACTTTCTTCATGGCAGAAGCATGGTTTTGCTGAAAATCTCAAAGACAACTAACCAATTTCTCATTGTATTTTTTCATAGAATCTTTCTTATGAGAATGCCGTTTAGTGTCTTTTTTCAGCTTGAAAATTGGAGAACACAGAAACTTTGTATCTGTAAATGGATCTCCTCTCCTGAGTTTCCTGTTTAAAAAAAAAACCAAAAGGCAAAACTGAGTTCTGTTCCCTACATCACTTAAAACAATAACTTTTAGCTAGTTAAGTTCCATTTCACAAGGACTAGGCTGCATTACTAACTCTAGACCATCTTTGAATGAGCTCTTTTGTTAAGGTCTTGTTTTCAAGATCTATATAAGCCTTTCAAATCCTCTGTTGGATAGAATATCATGAACTTTATATCAAACTGGAAAGTAAAGACACCTACCCGACAATACTTGGTTCTTTGTAGTTCACAGTAACAGTACAGCTTCGCCGCTTGCGTTTTGGAGACTGAGGTCCTTCACCTTCAGGGACAATTTCTGCATCCCCAGTGCTGGGGAGCACTGCAGCTGTATTGGTAACATCACAGAGATGCCCACGAGATGGCTCAGAAGGCTGCCCTGTGAAGAAATTAGGCACAGTTCAGTTCATTCAGGTAAGCGAACTTAGAAAATTTAACCATTCTTAAAACGTTACTCTTTTAGTTGGTATTAAAAGAACCTAAAATAGAAAAGCCTTCATCTCTCAAACAATGTTATCTTTCAGGGAAACAAAACCAATTACAGAACACTTTCTGTACTTACTAATAGATGTTTCACTTGATTTGTTGTTTTCAGTCTCTTCCTCATGACAGAGCTTCTTCTCACGCTGTGCCAAACATCTTTTAGATCTTGGCCTTGGATGGATTGGTGATGTAGGGTTCTCATCCACTGAACTTTGCCTTTTCTTTGATTTACTCCTGTAAGGCTCATAGAGGCTGTCATCTGAGTCACCTGCAGTACTGCTTGACTCAATGGTATTGGTTTCAGCTGAGTCTTCTTTGTCCTCTTCAGTATCACTATTGTTCTCTTTGTTTTGTCGAAAAGGTGTAAGATGGACACTCTCTTCCAAATGAAAGTCGTAAGCATCACTGATGTCACCCAAGAAACTCAGCTTTTCCTTAGAAGCCTCTTTACCCAGTTTTCCTGGTCTTTGTTGGGAAATAAGTGGCCATTCCAGTTTTCCTTTCTGGCGCTTTTCTTTCCTTCGTTGAGGATTTTCTCTGCTTTTACACTCCAGTTGTTTAAGATCAGAATTCCGTTTTAATTTGAACTGTGTAGTTTCAGAATTTTTCTGCCTCAACTCTGCCAGTTCTGTATGGACCTTGCTTTCATTCAAGTGAGGAACAGCTGCATTTATATTTTCTGTAGCACACTTCTCTAGACTTTCTTCAAGCCTAATTTCATTCTGTTCAGAAAGTTCTTCTACTGAATCAGGTGCTTCTAAATGGTTCAAGGCACCAGTACAAACTACATCAAGGTTTCTCATCTTTGAAAAGTGACGTCTGATGGAAACACTTTTTGGTAACATACTACCAAATCCAAGCTTTACACTTGAAGAAACATTTTCCAGCTCTGGCTCTGTGTTGTTCAGATGAAAATCAGATGGCTTTACACTTGAAGAAACATTTTCCAGCTCTGGCTCTGTGTTGTTCAGATGAAAATCAGATGGCTGTCCTTGTAATTAAAGGGAAAATGTCATATTAAAGCCAAACAGAAAAACAATGTTAAGACTTTGTGCAAAAATTCAGACTATTCTTGGGGTTTTCTCCACAGATTTTTATAAACTAGGATTTGGCAATTGAGATAAGCGCTGTTTAAATACAGCTTCCATGCAGAAAGTAGTTAGGTAATATAACACTAATACTTTACCATAAACTGTTCCTTTTGGAAAGGTTATTTATAGGCCCTTTATTTTCCTGCGTATTTTTTTTTTGTTAACAAGTTTTTATTGATTTCATAAATGCTATTGACTGCCTAAAGGTAATTTTACTTGGTTGAACTGCTTGGTAGATAATGAAACTGGACTGCAGGTATACAGAAGATAAAGCAGTTTCAAATTCCCCACTTTGCTGGCCATCTTCATTCAAACATTTTACCACTGGACATTAGTATTTCCCCTTTATGACAATAAGCAGAAAATTACTTGTCAGTTCTTTCAAAAGCAGCAGTTAGTTAAACTTGTATTCACACATTGTTTTCCTAATTCAAAATAGAGAGAGCAATGTCTGATACTTTGATTTAGTTACCTTCACTCGGAATTATTTTGGTAAAGGAAATGTCACTGTCAGTTTCCATACCGATCTTTGACAAAGAATTTCTGCCACCACCAGCTTCCATCCCACTTGGAAATACAGGACCATCTTCAAGAACACACTTTAGAGGTCGTCTAGAGAAAATACCAAAGGTAGTATTTATTAAACAGCAATAAAGTTTATCACAAGGAACAGTTTCATTACACTAGGTTTCTTCCATTTTTCCCCCCTTTGAAAATTAAACTTCCCGTAACAGAGTTTCCATACATAAGCAATCATTAATCAATGATACTTACACTGAATGTGTTGGTCCTGTGGTACTGCAGCTGTTTCCAGGACCTGAAGAAAGCACTCTTTGATTCTGTCAACAAAATAAATCTTAGTGTGATTAAATGGCTGAAACAAGCTTGCACCATCTGCAAATTTTAGACAACATCCAAGTTAGAGTCAAGGGCCTCTTTGGCCCTACCTTGGGTTTCCTTCTGTCTGGCTAATGCCAGGTGCTGTGGGTGCTAGCCAGCCACTTTGTCAGCCTCTGCACATCAGCACACTCATCACCAGCCTAATCCAGACAAAGACAGGGACAAGCAGACAGGGGAAAGAACTGTGCACTAAACCCTGGAAAATCAGGGTACCCCAACCACTGCTTCAGTCCCGCTTATGACCTACTGACACATCCCCACAGTGTGCGCTCCTGGGATACTGGGAACTGTGGAACTAGTCCTTCCTCTGAACTAGGGCTCAGATCTAAAAATCTATGTGTACCTATGGTGTAAGGAGCAAAGGCAATTCGTAACAGAAGTCCTGCTCCTCAAGAGGAAAAGGCACTTACCATGTCTATGGAACACAAATCCTTTGCTGTGCCAAGGACAGTGACTGAGTCCAGTAAATTCTGAGAGACTTTTGAAATTATCTCATTCAAGGCTGACAATGAATTCTAATGGGCAAAGAAAGCACAGTAACACTGTTACTATCATACTCTAGCATCAACTACAAACTTATCAGCATTATAACTAAAATCTGTAAAAACTTCTGTTGTGCATTCACATGTGATAAACCCCCTAGAAAATTCACAGAAGATAGACTTTAATTTTTTAA
Organism: Anthoscopus minutus; assembly: GCA_013399455.1. Lineage (NCBI taxonomy): Eukaryota > Metazoa > Chordata > Aves > Passeriformes > Paridae > Anthoscopus > Anthoscopus minutus. The sequence goes on along the minus strand of VWYI01022516.1, from coordinate 1,315 downwards.
ATTAAGATTTTTAAGATCTTATATTTACTCTTTCTTATTTTAAGTAAAAGAGAAAGAGTAGTGAGAAAAAAAAAGTTAACTACCAGGTGTCAAAGTATCCAAACCAGCATTCCAAGCTAGGTGAAAAAACTCCTGTTGAACATACTGAGTTAATGTTTTATGAAACATTTAAGATCATAAATATATCTATCAACAGATTGGTAAAGATTCTGACGTTAAGTTTCACCAGCTCATATAGTTATTATTGAAAATACCTCCACACGTCCTTGTTCTTGCAGAAGCCTATGATTTCTTTGCAAGACAAACATCTGAGCCTTCAAAGTGTAATAATCTTTCTTTAGCTGAAGAATGGTAGCTTCAGCTTCTCTCAGTTTGAGCTTTTGTTCTTGTAAGGACAGAGCCAGATCTCTGTTGTTTTCTTGAATGATCTGTATTTTCTTGGAGTTATTGGCTGCAACACAACAGTAAGTATTTCAAATGGGATTGAAAAGAAAACAAATAAATTATAAATCCTAAAATATTTAATCATCTTACTTGCTCTTCTGGCCTTTACAGTGGAGAACTGGGTAGTTTTACCCAGCCTTGACAATTTCTGAGTTCTCTTCTCTCTCATACGTTGTTTTATATCACTCAGACTGTCTTTGAAGGACTTCCTCGAGTATTCTGCCATCTTCTACCTTTCAAAGTAGAAAGGTGAAGAACCCATGAAGCTGTGGTTGCCCCACGCCCCGCCAACGCCAAAAGAAAAGGCGCAGGGACAGACACGGAAAGCTCAGGGCAGTTTTAAGCGGAGGTACACGCACAGCAGAGACTCGTAACAAGGAAAAGACACGTAACAAGGAAAAGACAGCAGCTACGGCCATTCTCACCGGAGCCTCTGCGGCGTCGCCGCCGTCCCGACCGCGCGTTGGCTGCAAAACGCCCGGGGCCCGCGGCAGGGCCGGGGAGCGCTTTAAACACCGCGGCCGGAGCAAGAGCTCGCCTGGTGCCTCCCAAGGCGCCGGCAGCCGGCCCCTCCTCCTCTAACTCTGCAAGCACATCGTCCCAGCACCCGACACCGGACAGCCCTACCTCCTCGGAACGGCGAGCGCAGAGCCAGGCACCTTCCCCCGAGCGGCCGCTCAAGTCCCGGCGGGGGCGGGAAGAGTCCGCAAGGATCCGGGCGCAGCGGCAGCAGCGGCCCGGATTTTCTCTCGTGCCGCAGCTCGGTGCTACCTCTCTCCGCACGTCTGGCTCCGTGTGTCTCCGCGGCCCGGCTGTGCCCCGTTCCGCGCTCGGCTCCCGCTCCGGCCGCGCCCGGGAGGCGCAGGAGCCG
>VWYI01022515.1:0-46481 GCA_013399455.1 Anthoscopus minutus | reverse complement strand
TTCTTTTCTTTCTTTTTTTTTCTTTCTTTTCCCCTTATCTACATAATCTATGCTAGAGGCAACAAAGATTTCAAGACAACTCATCTGCACCTAAGCTTGTACCTTCTCTTTAGGCTTTGAGCCAACTGTTTGAAGATTTTTAGATGAACAACCATATGACCTAACACATCAGTGCTGTTGCCAATTCACTCATGCAATCACATGCCTTTCACTTAGCTCTTTTCTCATACTCATGTAGAAATCAATCCCAAACATAAATGAAAAGTATATGCTTCCCTGATGGTGTACTTATTTTTATTAAACTTATTAAAAAGATCATTTATACAGGATACCTTACACTGTAGTGGCTAGAAGCAATTTTAGGAGAGTTTTAGGACTCAGACTTAGGAAAGTTTCTACAGTCTTTTAACCTATGTGCTGTGCCTGTCCTGTATACATATTTCTTCTACCTCAGAACATTTTTCAGTAATCCTTGAAACAAAATCGTTCTTTAAATGCATTTGCCATATTGTTCTCAATCAATTCTTAATCAACCCACAAAAGTTAATGTAAGGACAGCACTTACTACTGTAAAGCACAATTCAGTACTGCAACTGAACTCCAGATCTGATGAAAGAACCTGGGGATAAAATAAAGGAGCAGAGGTTTCCAAAGGTCACTGTAGAATAAACAAATGAAACCATCACTTCACTGTCCTGCAGAAATGAAGAGAGGTAGGAGCCACTACCTGTGTTGCCAACGTTTCAAAGCTGTATACTGAGACAGCTGCACATTTTCCAAACCTTCCAGATCTTGCACATTCTTATGTAAAGTCTAATATATAACTTGCCTGCTCCTTGAGTTTTGCTCGTCCCTTGGGCCACTCTGTTCCATGATGGACCCCTGTCTGTGCAGGGACTGTCAGCTCTCCAGGGCTAAGGCTGCCCCACAGCTCACTTCTTACCCATCTATTCCAAACACTAAGTTCAACCACCTGCTGAGCAGCCACAAGACTCAGCTGAGCACTCTGCACTCAGGCTCCTTTCTGGAGCAGAGAAGACAGCACTGGCAGGTGCCCCAGCTGTATTTTGCATGATCCCATCGATCCAAAGGTTTGGATCCCTCCAAATGATGAACTGGCCTCAACAGTGACCCTGGTTTCCCCTTACAAGTATTTGATTATGTCCATTATGCTGTATCACGTGTTAGTTATTATCTTTTATTGTATGCCCATCATACATTTCTCAATTGGTTGATTACTTTATCCAGACACTGAGTGCATAATCACATTCCAGTCATCAGCACTGCACATGCAGTTGATGCCCAAGCTGTGTTACTGTGGGGGCTATATCTGGGTGTCTCCCAGGGCACACACCCTTCTTCTGTATCCTGGCCATCAGTAGCTCACACAGAGCTGCCTGCTTCTGTCAGGCCTTCACTGTTTTGTGAAACATTGGTTTGCAAAATACCATAGCTTCCATACTATAATTGCTATTTCTCTAATTCAAAGGAGGATAGCCTATACCATATGTATGTATATTAACTTAAGATAATTGTCCTTTCATTTATTTAAATACAGCAGGAGTACTCGCTTCTCAGCAATGTGGCCTTTGGGCTCATTTGGGGTTTTGTCTAAAATAGGGATGACCAAGAGATAGAAACCTCTAACAGGGAAATGGCAAAAATTTCCAAATAAGTTTTCTCAGGAAATAGCCTACAAAGGGAATAAAAAAGAGAGAACATAAAAAGATGTAGATCCAGAAGAGTAGCACAGGGATGGGATTTCTGATCTATTCATCAAATACAACAATAAAGGAATATTTGATGGGATGACGAGATACTGCAAAGCAAAAAATACATTCTTAATAAACGTTTGTAATTAAGCTGCATAACTTGCTGCCACAGGATGTTAATGAAGGAAGAGCACTATGAAATTCTATCAGGAGCACTTAAGCTCTTTCTGTTCAAACTCAGATTTCTTGAATGAGAAAATGGACTTTCTGCTTAACAAGTGCTCTAACCACAGGACTACCACAAAATAACCCTTTTTACTAGCCCTGTGTGTACTAGCCTCTGATGTGCATTTATGGTTCTGATTAACTTACAGTGGTGGACAAACAAGCAAACACGGTGTGAACACCTATAGAAGTGAAGAGAAAGAACTAGAAATAGTGTTATAAAAATCAAGACTTGCACTTGAACTGCTGTCCTATGGTCAGCCTACCTCAGAAAAGATGAAGAAGCTGCAGAATGGCTTCAGAGATAGATGGCAAAGGAACAGAAGCACGGGAAAAACTTTCAGAGATTGGGACAGTTTACCTGAGAGGGAACATGAGGGAAATGAAAAATACACAAAAGAAAAAAGCATAATTCTTTCGGTACAAGAGCAAGGAGACAGACAGTGACAGCAACAAACATGGATTTGATGAAAGAAAACACTCTTACTCATAGAAATATTGTGCATTACTAGTTTGTGGAATTCATTCACAAGAGCAGGTAAAGTGCTCAGGAGAAACGAAAAAAATTTCCTAGGAGCACTGCATGTATGCAGTAGGAATCATTCACAGACTAGAATGAAAGAACTGTATTTAAAAGAAAGAAGTTGTAAACCCTTGCTCTTCAGGGAATTAGACTGATGAGGTTGTGCAGGGAACTGAAAGGTAGCTGTGCAGCCTCTATTTTTTCTCTGAAGTTGGCCTTGATGTATGACATTAAATCGGGCCAGATGAGGCTTTAATGCAGCTCCCAAAGGCAGGAACTAAATAATAGGTATGTATTGAGCTTGGGAAAAGGAAATGGAAGCAGAGAAGAGGAAAGAAAGTGGAAGACAGGATACAAGAGCAGCAATAAATGAAAGAACATGAAGAAAAACTAATAAAACTGCCAACAAATTAACTTTGGTGTTACATTGATGAATGTGTCATTGGACTACTAAACTGAGAGACATGAGGGTACATGTGTCAGGCTCAAATTTTTATATTGAGATTTGCTTCTTCACAGAAATAAAACATTAATGGTCAGTTTTGGAAACTACAAAGACATACCAAAAGACACTAAAAAACACCTGTAGATAATGTATATGTACACAAAACCACTTCCACGTCTTGCCACGGTCCAACTAGCCCCTTGCAATGATTCATCACAATGTAAGGAAACAGTGTAGACTTTCTGTAAGGGAAATCTCATCATTAAGCAATAAAATTGAAGAAATAGTCCCAAGTCAGGGACTATTTAAGTGGATAAATGGAGATTGGAAAAAAAAGGAATTTGAATTCTGATCACTCACAGGGAAGAAAAGCATCTCACCATAAATACAAATGAAAGAACCAGGTGTTAAGGTATCATAAACAAATGGGAGGACAGAGTGAGCCATCTGCTTCATCAAAGAAAATTTCATACCCTGCAAGTCTACAAAACATAAACACTGGATGATAAGGGAAAAATTTTGTTTTTTCAAGGTCTCAAAGGTAGGAAGTGCACTGGGTAGTGGTAGGGTTTGTGCCAACCAGATAAGAAGAAGAAGAATCCAGCCAGAGCTGCTGGCTCTTCCTGATTTGTGACCTTCAAATAGAGTATGTTACACTGGAAACGAGAGTCAGCCCATAACTGAGGAATCATAGGGTCCTGAATCACAGCAGTCCTTCCCCAGGCATGCGGGGAGTGAGTAACCCAGCCAGGGTGGATGGGAATGCTCCCTGGAGTGAGGTCCTTTCATGCAATTTGGTCTGGGAAAGCCAGCAGGAATGGGAAAAGCAGGCCTGGAAACATCTAACACAGAGTTGTAAAAAAGGAGAGGAGTTATGCTGAGAGAGGAGGCTGCTGCTGGCAGATGGGCTGTGTCCAGCCACATCAGGGCAAAGTGGATGGGCAGTGAGGCAGGACATCAGTGCAGAGCGTGGCTGAGGTGGTGGCTGCTGAAGGAGAACAGAGTAAGAGGAGAAGACAGACACTGTGTACATGAAGCTGTACAGGCGGAGACAGTCATTATTTAAAGGGGCACTTTTCTTCATTCAAATTCAAGCAATTTGGAAAGGCTGAGTAATCTGTATAACATCTTAATAACCATTAGACTTCTCTGTCTCATTAATTCATCTCCTCGCACCCAGCCAGGTCATGCCACAGTTTGAATGTCTGTTCTCCAGCTAATTGAGCATGGTCAGCTACATGTCAGACTGCCCAATGTATGCTGGGTATTTCTGTGCTATAAAGAGTATGAAAACCCAGAGGTAAACATGGAAAATACCACTAACTGCATTAAAGGAAGAGGATGTCAGGTGTATTAGGTTAGTTCCCTATAACTATACAAAGGATTAGAAAGAAGTTGGTCAGCGCAGTTCCCCGACAAGTGATTGAATGCAGGGCCAGACAAAGCTAACAGTGCTTATTTTTAACTTACTAAAGCTTACTTACTAATGCGACATCGTGTGCACTGCAGGTGACCCCAGGCAATTTAATCAGAATTTAAGCTGTCTTTTAAGGATAAAAGCCCTCACAGTTGTGAAAATGGTTCCCTGAATGTGAACTGCTGTAGTTGTGTCAAAGATCTGCTCGGTTCTACTGTCACCTTGCAATAAAAAATACAAAGAAACAACAAAAAACATGTATTCTCTTGCTTGTTTCTATAATTTTCTAGATAAATTTCCAGGCTCATTGTCATTATATTGTTGCCAGCTGGGCAGACACATGACATTATACTGAGAGGATGTTCTGTTTGCCAGGGATGTCAAATGAAATAGACAGTTCAAACATGCCATAAGGACAAGATCATGAACTCTCTTAATAGTGCTCTAGCAAACAGACCATACAAACACTGGGTGAGGAGTTACTACATAGTGATTAACCAAAAGCTGGTTTTCACAGCTCCCCATTATGAATAGGAGATAGCATCATAAGTATTTTCTTCAACTGTGCACCAGAGAGAGAAACAATTTCTCTAGGCATGAGTGAGATTTTTGGAAGCTAAACAGAGCACTCACTTAAAAAAAAAAAAAAAAAAAAAATAACTTNAAAAAAAAAAAAAAAAAAAAAAAAGATAACTTTAAAAAGTGAATAAGTGAATTAATCTGCCTAAACACAGTGTCATTTCAATTGTTTTGCTTTTTCCAGGAGTACCATGTGAAGCTGTAATATATATCAAAGGCCTTGTATGAGATTCAAGTGCTTCTGGGATGCAACAGCACACAACAGAAAAATTCTCTCTGCATCCAAAATTAAACCAACCCCTATGTTTAAGTAACTGCATTTGTCCTCAGTATAGATTACATATGTGATAAATGTGGATAATTCCGTCCTGCTCACCTCTGAGTGTTCTAATTCAGAATTACCCTTTTGGAGCAGAAGGTACTTGTTCTCCCAAGGGGGAGCTCTCACATGTTTCTGTAAAGATATTACAGTATTAATCTCTCTTCTGTGCATATGCAATTGTCCTGGTTTAGGACAAATTTGAGAGGAAACCTCCAAATGCGGTCTCTCCAGGAAAAAGAAACAGATTCAAGCTGCCCCTCCCCCAACTGGTTCAAGAAAAAAATATTTTCCTTGAAGGAAAGTGGAAAAAACTGTTTATTTAATAAGCAAAATATCCACAAGCATAAAAATGGAATAATGCTAAACAATGAAACCTCTTGCTGTTCGAAGAGATGGCAAATCCAGAAAAGTCTTCGCCGTGAGGTGCAGCTCGGCTCGCTCAGTCCCTTCTCAGTCTCTCAGGCGCTGGAGAGTGCCGAGGCCCAGGCCCCAGTGGGCCACAGGCGTGAGCTCCTGGGGTGTGCTGGGTTTCCAGTCCAGAGCAGGTTTGAACAGATCCAAGGAAAAAGAAAAAGGAAACCACAGTCCAGGGAACTTCTCTGCCCCAGCTAGCTAAAAACTAACTAAAAGCAAAGGAGAGCTCTGTCCCGCTGTCTGTCCGTGCTGCAGACAACACAGTCCGGAGAGAGCTGTGTGGGAGTGAGAGCTGTTTCTGCAAACAAAACTGCAGCTTCTTCTTTCTCCTCTTTGCTCTCAGAACCAGTCTTAAAAGTGCAGAACTTAACATATAACATAAACAGAATACACAATTGGGGATACAGGCATCATAAAGTCACCCTAGGACAGCAATCTAACACCATAAGGCTCTAACAGTCAAAGGTCTTTCAAAGGAACAGAAACTTTCTGTATTTTTACATCCAAGGTACACCATACTTTTTACATACAAGGTATATCCAACACTGAAGTTAATTTACCACCTTTTTGTTGTTTCTCTAGTTGGTTTAAATCTTAGTCAACTTCCCTTACAAGTCTTTTCATAGCAGTTAATCTACATAACTTACTTTGTCTTCAAAGAGTACTCTCTTTCCCTTTGTTTCTTCTTTCCAGGTTACAGACAAATACATGAAGCAGCAGATGAGTTTGCATGGTATCTAAAAGCATTCTGCTGATAATTTCGCCATGATGGGAGTTGGTTTTTCATTGATGTCATTGGTTGTTGTCAACTGGTCAATATAACTATTGGATACATTATGAAAAACAGGAAATCCTGATGTAAAAATGTTCACCCAAGTAACCTAATAATGCCACAGTATGGATTCTGAATGCTTGTACTTCCATTTCAGGCACTGCTGGACTTAATGAGCAGTTCTTGGTACTACCCAATCCCACAGAGAAGATTCAGAAAAGTATGTAGGGAGCAGAGCTGGCTTTGTCTGCATCCAGCTCTCTCCTTGCTCTCCCAGGGCCAGTGAAGCAGGAGCTGCATGTTCTCCAGCCATCCCAGCACTGCTGCCAGTGCGCCATGCCTTGTCCCCTACAGCCACTCAGACCATGGGGGACTCCAGCATTAGTCCCAGCCCAATCTTCTTCCTCACCTAACTTTTCTTCTTGAAAATGGACAGTATAATCTTACCAAATTTATATCTGCCCTGCCCTCCTATACCCTTCAGCCAAAGTGCAGCCCTACACCTTTCTTTCCTCAAACCCTGGGATTATGGACAGGAGTTAAATGTTTGTTTTAGTAGTGGGGTTTTTTTTTAGTAGTTGTCCTTTTGTTCCCCAGTTCACTTTGTCCCAGCATGGCTCACCAGGAGGTGCCTGCAGGGACAGCAGGGAGCTTACTGCTGAAGTTGAAACAATTCCATTGAGGTCTTCAATTCCATTTCCATTCAATCACTACAGCTGGCTAACCCAATACCAAAACTTAGTATGCATATTTCTTAATGCCAAAAGCACCAGCCTATTGCTCTGTCTGGAAACAAGTTGCTTTATTTAGGTTTAATTCACTAACAATTGGAAATCTGGCAGCAATCTCACTGTGACTTATTTCATGAGGTCATTTAAATACAGGAAAGTATTAAGGAATATTGGAGCCTAGATTTTACTTTTCTAAAATAACTGCTTAGGACAGACTCATAAAAAATTTTCAGTAGTCAACATAATTTTTTTAAAATATGAATCATCAAGTTAATATAATGCTAACTGAAACATTAAATGATTATATTTGTCTCTCATTTCAATATGTACATCAAGTTAATTAATTCTACAAAGGGTAATACTTTCATTCATTACCTTAGTATGACTATGAGCTTATAATGAGTTTTTAAATGGTGTCAACTGAATTTGAAAATATGACTACATTACCATGTGACGCATTAATTTTTTGTGTACTACTGCACTGATCTCCAGGCATGATGCAAGTATGAGCAGAAGGACTAAAGATTTGTTCTATTTCAATTTAATACAAATTGCTACATAACCTCACAGGAGGATTTAGAATTGTTCCTTTTTCCTAGCATAAAGCCACATATTTAGTGTATAATAATCTTGTGCTACATTATAAAGCAGACTACATGTAGAAGCCTGCTCATGCGTTTGGTTGTTTAATGTTTCACAGGAACTGGGGGACAGAATTAACACTTCTGCATTTTCAGACTACTGACAAAAATGTTTACAGTTTCACTGAATACTCAGATAATTTTAATGTCTGATGCAAAACAATGAGCAGAAGGCAGTTTAAGAGTAAACTAACACTAGGAAACATGAAACAAAAAATATGTTTAGTCCACAAAGAGGTATTACTTACTGAGGGATGTGGTGTTGGAAATCTCTTACAATGGCAAAAAATTTAGCTTTCTATGGTATCAGCTATTTTAAGCAGCAGATAGTATAATTCTGTAAAGAAAAAAGTTTGAGCTTGTTGTATGCATATGTATATGCTTCAGTCTTAAAATTCATTGACTACACAAAGCTCCTGTAAACAATGAGTAGCAACAATAGGAAAAAGCCTTTAATCTTAAGGAATTCCAAAATTTAAAACCTGATGGTGTTATGAAAATTTACTGTCTGAAGTAACTTGGTCAGACTGTCACTACAGACTGTTGGTCAAATCCTGCTGATTCCAGACCCTGCCACTGAACACAGGTTTCAAATCAAAGTGCAAATTTCACCTAGGATCTTTTAAACACCCACTCTGACAGAGTGGCAAGTGGGAGTTTGTGCTTCCTGTTTTGGCTGTTCCGCTTTGCTTTGCAGGTTCAGAAGCCATGCTGATATTACAAAAGGTCTATAAATCTCCTCTTAAGATCTGATTGACATTGATGGAATGAAGAATTTCTTCTGACTGGTGAGACATAATTGGGTATCTTCCAGTAGTTTCCATTCAGATGCAAGGAAAAAAGGAGATTAGGTAGATTAACCTCCATCATCTGGGAGATGACATTTCTTGCTGTGTTTGAAGTATTTTGTGAAGGAAAGATGGCACTGATTTTGAGGTTTATATTAATCAAATCTCTTTGATTTTGTTTGATGCAGCAGCTGCATTGACACACCCTCACTCTTTGAAAGCCTTGAGCTGCAAGGGCCAGGATTTAGAAGAGACCAGCTACAGCTCAGAAGTGTCACCTTCAGCCTCCAGGGGGAAGGAAAGCACTTGTCTAATTTCTCCTCTTACCTTCTTAAGTTTGCTTTAGAATTAGAAGCAAAGATGGGTGATTATATCCTGATACAAAGCTCTGATTGGGAGTAGGTTTCTGCACCAAAGCAAACTTAAAAATTAACAGAATATGGTTAAATGGCAAAAATGTTATTTTTCTNCCTTTCCTTTCCTTTCCTTTCCTTTCCTTTCCTTTCCTTTCCTTTCCTTTCCTACTTTCTTACTTTCTTCCTTTCTTCCGTTTTCTCTTAAGAGAAGTTGTAGTTGAAATCTCCTGTTAGCAAGGTCTTCCTGACCTGGATTTGCAACAGTGAAATTTTACAAGTAAAGTGACTACTGTTATTTTATCATTTCAGTTTATCATTTTGAAGTGGTATTGGGCTGAAAGCCTGCAAACATTTCCAGGTGTTTTGTCTATTTCAGCTATACAAATACTTTGGTCTGTGCTTGCTTTTGTGTTTGTGAGTAGTCCTGAGATGAAGTGAGAGCTCTGAGGGTCTGAATTAGAGGGCATCAGCCTCTGTGTGAATATCACCAAAGGTTAACCATGACAATCGAGAAAAACTGACACATCTTGACGCTGCATAAAGTGGAAAGATTTGTTTTCTTCATCCAGGTACATAAATCATTTTGATTTGTATGAAAAACTTTTTCCAATAGTTGGATTGACTAGAAACTCTTTCTGTGTACACTGTTAAGAGGTACAAGCTGATCTGAGCACTAAAACACTACCTAGAGAGGAGGAACACTGAAGAAGACACGTCCTGCCTGCTGGGAAGGGTGCACAGTACTGCAGGTTTCACCCTACCATGCCCAAAGCAGTTGTTTCTGCATATCAGCCACCATCCATCCCCAAATGCAGAACTAGAGGCCGCTTCCAGTTGGGGCCCTCCATAAGCATGGTCCCACGTGCCTCATCCCAGCTGGACTGCTGCCTTTGCTTGGGGGAAATCTTTAGAATGGACAAGGCAGGGGGCACACTTTCCAGCCGGGAGTGGTGGCTCTCCATGTTCATTACAGCCCTTATGTTTAGGACTATTACAGTGGGACCAGGGGTGTGATCTGAGTGAAGCCTGGAACTCAGCCAGTCCTGGAGAAATAACTGAGAGAATCTTGTGTCTTCATTTTAGTTTCTTTTAAAAAAGTCAAGGCCCAGAAAAAGATAAGTTTTGACCTGTTGTTATTTGCTTTGGCAGTGACTAAAAGGGATAAGGCAACTACCTGCTGACAGGTTTTGACTACAGTTAATTGCTGAAAATCAGAGTGTGAGTGACTGAAGTGATAGGCAAGTACTTAATGAAACTGTTCAGATCAGTAACTTTTCCAGTGAGAGCAAACCAAGGAGGCCAACCAAACATTTATTGAAGCTGAACCACTAATGAAGCAACCTATCAAAATGTATTTAATCACAATTTTAACTGTTCTATTCCCAAAGAATTACTTAGTATCTTAAAAGGTGCTGAGTTTTTTCTGTCTCTCTTCTGAGAAGCCATCACCCCAAGGAAATCTTCTATTTCCACTTATTTCACTCCTTATCCACAAGTCAATCACAATATGCCATACGAGACACCAAATATTAACTGAAAGGAGTAATATTACTATCTATGGCTAGAAGGCACTACTAGTACAAATATCAAGTTTTATTTAACTAGTGTATAACAGCTAAATGTTGGGAGAAATCCTGCAAGTTTGGGACCCAAATTCAGCACCCATAAGGCTGCTCTGTCACAGAAACAATTTCTCAGAAGAGATTCTAGTTGTGGACTCAGGTACTGGATCTACTTTTGAAGAAAATGTAAATATTACTCATTTTTTCATTTCACAAAAATGTTGAGGCTTAGGTGTCATATTTTAGCAGTGATTAGTAGCTATTATGTCAGAATATATCTCAGCCTTTTTTGTATGGTGTCACCAGAAGGGATTTTTGACTTAGGTATTATTTAACACGAATTTCAAGAAGAGAAGAATGAGATTGCCTAAAGCAGAAACTCTACATCAGACAGAGATAAACAAACTCCTATGAAATTTAACAGAGTTAACAGCTGGAGTTGGATCACAGCTCAGTCATGAGTTTCAACAGGACTGCAAGCAGTTTTCCAGCCAGCTGTAAAGAGAAATTGCCTTTCCTGAAGCCTTGCATCCTTTAACAGAGCACTGGATCCTTTACCTCCTCTAACTGAAATACTGCCAAAACCTGAATTCTCTCCACTCCTTTCATTTACACTATTCTCTCCCTGCAAATATGGAAGTAGGAAAGGATTAGTAAAACATCTTCAGCAACACAAAAGAGCAGGCAGCATTTCCCCTCATAAAAACCCAATCCAGGGGATGATACAGCATCTTTTTGACACATGATAAAGTTCTATCGTTGTACTTACCCAGGCTGTTAGAGCTGCATGCTCTAAGATTTCAGCATATCTGGGACAAAACAGATTCCTTTGCACTGTCCCCAGTACCACGTGCAGCCCTGAGCAGCCCCCGGGAGACCAGCTCTACTCCACAGCTCTGCCAGATGTGGCACAGTACAAGCAGCATCCAGCGCCCACTTGTAGGGTGATGGAAAAGCAGGAAATATTGATGAAGAAGCCGGTAGGGACACAGCTCTACTGAAATTCGACTTTTCTATCTTTCTGTCACTTAAGTTTTTGGCCTAAGCTCAAAAGAGAAGGCAAAAAAATCAGCAGCAGTAAGAAAAATAGTCACAGGAATTACCAGGACCAGATCAGGTTTGCCTGAGTAAACACTGGCCATTAAAAACAGGCTAAGGATTAAATCTAGGCACTCAAAACCAAAGTGGTACACTGAGTACATATACTACTTTCCATTGAATCACAGAATCATTCAGGTGGGAAAGGCTTCTGAGATCAAGTCCAACCATTATCCTAACACTGCCATATTCATCCTAAACCACTCCTCTAAGTGCCACATCTACATTTCTTAATAAGTATTTTAAATCCCTCCGGGGATGGTGACTTAACTACTCCCTGGGCAGCCCATTCCAGGAATGGATAACCCTTTCAGTGAACAAATTTTTCCATATATCCAATCTAAACATCCCCTAGAAAAACTTGAGGCCACTTCCTCCTGTTCCATCAGTTGTTACCAGGAAAAAGAGGCTGACCCCTACCTGGCTACAATCTCCTTTGGGATAGTTGTAGGGAGCAATAAGGTCCCCCCTGAGCCTCCTTTTCTCCAGGCTAAACATCCCCAGCTCCCTCAGCTGCTCCTCATCAGACTTGTGCTCCAGACCCTTCTCCAGCTCCACTGCCCTTCTCTGGACTCTCTCCAGCACCTCAATGTCCTTCCTGAATTTAGGGGCCCAGAACTGAATACAGAACTCGAGGTGTGGCCTCAGCAGTGCTGAAAACAGGGACATGGTCACTGCCCTGGTCCTGCTGGCCACTCTGTTCTTGATGCAACATGTACTCATTTACAGTAATGCAGCTCTACATTGGCAATTAGATGTAAAAGGCAGGCTCTGCCCTGCAGCTGGGTCCTTCAGCTTTGAGCTCTGCTGCAGCACTGCTCTGTGCCATGGGTGCAGTGAGAACTGGACACCCATGCCTGGGCCAGGTTTAGCCCTCACTGACATGAGCATGTTACCTGCTGCTGTGTCTGATCACTTTACTTCTGCAAGTGTTCTCATGCATTTTTAAGAACTTTGTACTAAGATTATTCTCTTTTTCTGTAAGATTATACTAATTATGTGTGTCTTCCATGTGATATTCATTTAAAATTAATTTGCCTTATTTGCTGTACTCTGTTGTTAATTCTCCTGGTAAAGTTCTCTCAAAATCAGTCCTTTGGAATACTTTGGGATTTTTCTCCTGGAACTCATTTCACAAACTTTTTTGATTAGCAGTTCATAATGGGGACCAACAGTAGGAAGGTATGGAAATCATAAAGGAGAATTACAGGATAAGCAGATCGTTCTGCCTGAGTGAAGGTGGTCTTGGCACTTTCTATTACAAAATTCTGTTTTCACTTGAACTTCCAGGCTAAAATTTTCATTCAGAGTGTTTGCCTCCACTTGACTTACTTGAAAACTTCAGGGAAAAGAACTCAGCCGTACTCAAAGACAAAAGTGAAGGAGAAAACTGATCCAAAAATCTGGATCTGCTTTGGAAGAGCCTTTGTAGTTCTGAGTAGAGAACTAGAAACTTGTGCAGGCAGTTATCTAAGAGTACTGGCATTGTCTCCTGCTATTCTGGGAAGGGGCAGAAATGAGAAAAACAATGGAATTTTGTACCTCAAAATAAAGTGCCTAAAGTTCATCATTTGTTAGAAATAATAACTAAATTCTGTATTTGCAGTAAAGATTGTTTTTGAGAATGGGCACAGGACAGAGCTCCGCTGAGGGAGGGAGATAAGAGGCATTAGAACCTGGCAGTGACAAACGCAGGGCACCTGGCAGGGACTCATGCAGGGAGCAGGATGACAATTGGCAGGGCTGGAGCGAGGAGCTGGACAGGAGCAGCAGTCCCAGACTGGGCTATGGCCCCCAGGCAGTGGCAGCTCTGACCAGCTCAGCAAGGTGCCCAGAATAAAGAGCCCTTGAGAGGATTTTGGGGCAGGGAGCCTGGTAGTGAAGTGGAATAATTGTGAAATAGGTGTGATGCAATAAGCTGAAGAAAGCAAAGCCCAAGAAAAGGGTTCCAGGGAACTGCAGGGCAACATGAGCTGCCATTCCCACTCCTGCAGCTCTAGAAGTCCCTGCCACAGGGTGACAGCCCCAGGGCAAGGAAGATCAGAAAGGCTGCAGCAACCAGTTATTCCGTTACATCCAGCAGCAGCAGCCTGGGCAGTAAATCTACAGGTTTCAACCCTGCTGGTGAGTTGCAAGAAGAGAGAATTGGGGCTGTGGTTAAGACAGTTGAGTGTTGCTTTTCAATTCCAGCCCCACTTCTGCCACAGGCTCCTTCAAGAGCTCGCCTAAAGCACAGGGTTCATGCACTGTCACCAACCGTAAGTTCCTCTTTTCTGGAAAAACAAACTCACACCCTAGGCTGGCGAACTTGCAGGGGTCCTGAACTCTCCTACCTTCAGCCAAAGTCAATTAGAGTTGGCCTTTGAACATAAAAATGTATCTGTTCTCTGGATTCCTGAAAGATCAGGACTAGGAATCTCATAAAGGTCTCCTTAGTTTCTATAATAATGTTCCTGAGCTGCAGCTCCCCAACACTGAGGCATTAATAATAATAATAAAATCAGACATTTGTGTGGTGTAAAGACTAATCAATTTTATAAAACACTGACCCTGTGATAGAGTGTCTTAGCAAAGACCTAGACCTAATTTTTTTTTATTCAGATACCTTTGGACACACTAACTTCTATATGGCAAAGACTGAGTGATGAGAAATTCAAGTATATCTTAAGCCTTCAATCTCTGAGTAAAAGCTCTTCTTTCATCTGGGAAACAGATTAGGTTTTTAGATTTCAAAAAAATCATGACACAGAACAGGATCACTGAATCAATGTCCTCTGTAATTCTGCTACATCACCTTCTCACTTAAAATTTCTGCTGAAGCAGGAGGCAGTTCTGTTTTTCCAGGAAGCATTAAATTCCATATCAATTGCATGTAAAAGTGACAAACAGTTATTATAAGTATACAGTTCATTTCAGAGGGATTACCATTGGTTACATTGACTAAACACACGCATGTCAAGCACTAGAAACCAAAAATAAACATATATTAGATACTACAGATAGTGTGAAAATAAAATTGTGAAATTGTAAAATTTTGTATTGGTAGACCCTTTTCCCTTCCCCTTCCTCCCCATTCCTTCCCCTTCCCTTCCCATTATGTATGTATACTAAATTGCAAGAGCTAAATTAATCATTTCCATTTCCACACTTCACTGCTTAAAGAAGAACCTACAAAACACAGCAGCACTCAAATATACAAGAATCACAGCCTTTATTCTCAGATGGATATGCATCACATGCTGAAGCACATAGCTAAGATGAAAAAATCCTTTAAAACTAAAGAACTCACAACCCTGTCAGCAAACAACAAATTTTGACTTCTTCACTGTTAGCAGGGCCAGCTTTTGGATTAGCACTGACTCGTCTTCAGTTGCTGGAAAAAACAGATGTGGTTCAAAGAAATCTTTCAAAGTGGTGGAGGCGTTGGCGCCTGGCCAGACCGCCCTACAGCCCGCATCAATCAGCCCAGGGGTCTCCAGCCCCATCCTCCCTGTTCCCCCTGCTCCAGGCAGCGCAGAGAGTGGGACCAGCTCGGCAGAGAGCCACGGGAGCCGGGCGTGCGGGGGTCCGCACCCTCCCGTCCCTTCGCACCCTCCGCACTTGCCGTCCTTCCCGTCCCTCCTGTCCGTCCCGTCCGTCCCGTCCCTCCCGTCCGTCCAGTCCGTCCCGTCCCTCCGCACCTCCCGTCCCGCCCCGGCCGCTCCTGGCGCTGGGAACGCTGCTCGGAGCTGGCGGCTGCAAAACGCGGGGGCGTGGGGAACGTGGTTTCACGGGGTTTCAACACTTTAAATCTTAACAATGTTCCTTACACCTGGTGGGTTTTAAATCAGAGAGGAGAAGAAAACAAAAAGAGAAAAAAAAAAAAAAAAGAGAGAGAGAAAAAAGGGGGAGAAAGGAAAGGGGGAAAAAGATTTATTGTGTTAATATGTTCTAGTATTGCGCTGTCCTTGAAAGTCAGAGGAAGTGTTGCCTATGGATAACGCTCTGGGTTTAACCCCTGAGATCCAGTTTTTAATACTCACTTTTCTACAGAGGGCCATGGTCAATCAGTCCTAGGAGCGTTGACCAGCAGTAAGACAACTTATTTACAGCAGTAAGTCATCTGTTGGGGTCAAGTGAGATTGTCAGATAGCAATATACAGCTTTATGTTATGCATACATAGATATATACATAAATCAAGCATATCTGGCCCAGTCTTTGCACGTATTTCCCATCATTCTATCCTGTATTAAGTAACCTAATTCCTTCAAAGTGGAATGACTTTACCTCCCCATCCAGAGGAGCTGTGAATCTTAATTAAACCACATATGAAAGTGGAGGAAAAGCTTTCTCTATACAATACCCTTACAAAGTATTCAATGTTTACTCTTCTCATTAAAAAAAAATGAATAGAGTTCTTGAATAAAATTCTGCTTAATTAAAATCACAGCAGGTTTTCGCCTTTGATTTCAGTAAAATCAGATTTTCATATGTTATAGTTTCCCAATTTAAAATTCAAATAACAACAACATAAAATGCCCCATTGGACTAGATTATATGATCGTTGCATTTCCTCTTTCTGTAAATACTAATAAACTTATTCCACAGCCTGTTGGTGGCAATTGCTACAGTTTTCTCTTGCCAAGACTTTCACAGAGCAAAAGTACTCCCAGGATTTGGCAAAAGAAGCATTTGGTACAAGTCCAGGTTATCACCACAGAGAGAAATCCTGAAGACTTTATTCAGTTCTTATGTGGTCCTTTGGTAAAATTACATCACTAAACATTCAATGGAAGAAATAGAAGTGGGAGGCTTATTATTTTTTTATAAAATTAATACGCTTCCTTCTTACTGTCCATACTCTTTTGGCAGCTCTCAAAGCAAAGATAGCATATGAAATTATTCAATAGGTACAAAGAGGGTTTCTTGCTCCTCTTGCAACAAACTAGTTGGTAATAGTTTGGATCATTGCAGGCCAAATTTAACAAATTAGCAGTTCCTGAAAAATGAAGTATTATATTTCCAGTATTAGTCATTTTCTCTGATTGATCTTCTACTACTGCAACAGAGCAGCCTTATGTAGGAAGCAGAGCAGACATTTGTCAGCAGCCTAATCACAGTGACTAAAAATCCTTACGTAAAAAAGAAATTACTGTTCATTTTTGCGTTTTCTGCAGAATTATGTGCCATTTTCAATTAAGTTTCAAGTCAAGTCTATTTGGAGACAGCCTTCATATGAATTCACCCTAGCAGAAAACAACCTTGTTTTTAACAAAAAACATGCAAACTATTTCACCAGTCATACTGTGTTCATAAAAGCGTTAATTGGGCTTTGAAGTTGGTTCTATTATAAAGCACAGTAGTATGAGAAGCAAACACTCAGCTGAGACAAGGCATTTGGGTTTTTTTATCCCTTTTCTTCTTCTCAGAAATATCTTTTTCAGGGTGGACTCTGTACATCCATTCTCCCAAAACAAGATTTCCTGTCACACAGCTGTGTTCACTAGAGCCATCAAAGGAGTTAATAGATTACTAATAGCAGTTAAAGGTTATTACTTGCAATACCCTATCCCAGAAAGAAATCCCAGAAGGAGTATGAATCCCCATTGGATGTATTTCATATAAATATCTTGAAGAACTGCAGTTATGCCTTTATCTGCAAGACCCACCAGACCACTCCTTTCCTAGAGAGACTTCTAAAACAATAGCAAGCTTGCTTTTCTGTGCTTAGCAATAAATCTGGGAAGTAAGAATGTACTGTGCATATTGAACAGATCCTTGAGGCATAGAAATGACTTATATTCAATCCAGCTCTTAAATATTCAAGAGTCACTCTAGATTTTCAGGAAATATGAGTCAAGAATACAGACAGCAGGAAAATTTGGGTTTAA
Source organism: Anthoscopus minutus (assembly GCA_013399455.1). Classification (NCBI taxonomy): domain Eukaryota; kingdom Metazoa; phylum Chordata; class Aves; order Passeriformes; family Paridae; genus Anthoscopus; species Anthoscopus minutus. Next base: position 29,025 of record VWYI01022515.1, on the reverse strand, counting down.
CCTTTTCCTGAATGGTGTTTTTCCACAAATGTCCTCACTGCTTTACAAATTCTGCACATCTGCGCTGCCACAGATTTGCAGTCCACAAAGTTCTGTTTTGGGAAGAGCCATATTCCTGCAAAAGCCCTTGCAAAATCCATGCCAATAGTCATTCATCATTTGCATTCATCACCTTAATTAAATACCTATTTGGATGAATATTCACCGAATTCACATAGTTCTGCATTTTGCTGTGAAGCTGGGTCTCAGAATAGTCCTTCAACAGTGCTCTTTTCTTGAGTCTGAATTTGTTTCAGGAAAGGGCTCAACACAGAAGTTCAGAAATACAGATGCAGTTATTCTGAAGCCCTAATAATTCATCCCACTTTCTCACAATGCACACATGTCTCTGGAGTGCTGTGTTAGACACTGATACCAACCCACTGCTTCAGGTAAAACAAAAATCTAATTTCAAAAAAAAAAACCAGAGGACTAAGCAGCCAAAATTACTTAAAAATATACTCCCGGGTAAAACAGCTCATGTGTTTCTATGAATCATTGGCTGTATTTCTTTTTAATGTGCAGAAATTCGTTCCCCTACAGAGATCCTATTCCTAGGGCTGTTTTATTGTAAGAATTCAACCTATAACAAAAGTAAATGCATATCCTTTCCCACATATTCATTTAATTTTCCCCAGATGAGGCTTTTAAACACACTACAGTCAACAAATGTTTAAGTTCTTAGATATTTACTTGTTTCCACATTACATGGTAACATGATTGAAATGTAAAAGTCCAGAAAACCTTCTGCTTTATGTCTGAAGTGCCTTAACCTTTACTTGGTGTTGGTTTGTAGCACGAGGCATGAAATGAAGCTGGGAAATAGTGCATCCTTATGTTACTGTTAACCTGAAAGAATAATTACTAAGTTAATATCAAAGGTGATCCTATTTTAAACCTGTACAATGAGTACATAGATTGGTGAGGATCAGAGATGTTTACCTATTGCTTACTGCAAAGTAATAAATGATGAGACAATGAACTAATTATTCTACTGCCATTGGAACAAAACACTGGAGCATAGCTATGTGCTAAGGGTGGACAAATTCTTTGCTTCAAAAGGCTTTACTTACTTAGTTCCTGAACTAGTTCCACATTCAAGCTTTTATCATTAACTTCCAGTATTCCATGGAATTTTGCCAATGACCAATTCAGATTTGTTAAATTACAATACTCACTTGTACACAAGTAAAATAAAGGTCATAGAAGCTTTTAGTTTGTTTTTTGCAGCATCCTGCAGAAACCCAATGTGAATGGTGATAAGCAATGCAAGTGATATTAATTCAGAGTTTCCCCTTTAAAAAAGGAAACAGGTCAAGGGATATACCCTCTAGGGTATGTGCTGGGATTACACACCTGTGATTAATCTAACAAACTGCTGGAGATGTGATTGTTTCTTCATAGAACTGCAGCTGAAACAACAGTTCTTTGGCAGTAAAATAAATGTAACCCCTTGTGGTGCCCCTAGACATACAAGATAATTACAACAAAGTACCTTCATAGGAAGTTAGGACACTCCTGCTGCATCATTAAAATAAACGGACCTGTGATAACTGATGCAGCCTTGGAAGTGCCACAGAGGAGCATGGTACTCAAGAGATGAAAGAGATCTGCTCTCCTCCCGGAACGTGCATGTGACTTCCATTAACTGTAGTGGAAGCTGGGATTTCTAGTCCAAACCTAGCAAGAATAAGAGACAGGTTTTATCCCTGTGAAGTCAACTGCAGTTTTGCCATGGAGTTCAGTGGGGCAAGACTTCTAAAGTAAAACTAAATTATCCCAGGGCTTTTCAAGGCCGCTCTGTGCCTCGCAGTGGAGCCTGGCGCAGAGATTTAAGCTCGCTTCAACCCAGCTAGCTGCAGGAGCTGCAGAGCTGCATTTCCCAAGCAGTTATTTGGGACAGGCATTGCCTGGGAAGAGGCAGCCCTTGTCACACCAACATCCTCCTGCTGCAGCCAGGACTCCTGCCCAAAGCCACACGGCCTGTGCCAGACCACAGCTCCAGACCAGCAGCGGCCTGAGGACCACCCAGCCATTAGATGCATTCTTCTGGGGATCTGCAACACTAGATACAGTCAAAACAGGCAAAATACATCTCCTTTCCATAAAGGAGAAATAGTACTATAATTATGCTATTATATCAATTAAAGCATGTTAGGGTGTATTAATACCAAATAAACATGAGGTTTAAGCTTTCACAGATTGGCTGATGACTTGCAGGCCAAAGTCAGTGAAAGCAAGAAAGGGTTCCCAATGACTTAGTGTGTCCAGCACCAATCCCATTTCAATATACATGTACCATAACCATTTTCATTGCAAACATTGCAGCAAGAGTGTTTCAACATTTTTTTTCAGGCAGTAACTTCCAAGTTCCCATGCAATCAAACACCTCTAAAATTCAGAATGCAGTTGTTATAGATATTCAATTGTTTATTTCAGCAAATTTCCATAGCTATACCTCATAGTAATGCTCAAATTTCTCCACTTCCTCAGCACACATACCCAGTTACTCATAGACAAATCACTCCAATGAAGAAAAAGACACAGCTTTCTAAAGCCCTGTCTTAAAGAGTTGTTTCTCACTTAGTGGGAGATTTTAAGTTAACATGTGCACAACTCTATATCCAAAACATTGCAAAGCTGCAACCGGTAACAGGCTGCAATGCAATCATGCTGGAGTACCAGATACATATGACAGTCAGAGTCATTAGGAGAGCTAATTTATGTTATGTTTATGATCATTTAGTGGGGAAAAAAAATATGTTGAGGCAGCTTTCCTTCTTTTTTTTTTCTGGACTAGTAAGCCCAGTAGTGTCAATTTATTTGATTCCTACTGCTTCATCCTTTTCAGCTGAGTAGTGTGCAGATAATGCTGTAAATCTAAAGGAAAGGTCTAGCCTTCAGAGTAGACAATTTTTCCTCTGGAAACAGGAAAAGGTAATGTAGCATTATATATGTGAAAGTTGTCTTCACCACTTCAAGAATGAAAAATGTGATTTTTATTTTTTTAAAAAGGTAAAACTGTACAGACATAAATTCTGCATAGGTAAATGTTTATGTAGGAAAGTTTACCATGTTACAGAATCCTGTTCTAAAACAACTAGGGCAGTATGACTCTTTAATGTAAATTCTGGCACAGTAAATTTGTCAGTGTAAATGGGGCCCTGGGCTGAGCAAACATACCAAGTTGTCTGTCTTGTGCCAATGGAAAAAGGGTCTAATAGCCAGGTTACAAGGAACCAAGTGCCAGGTTCCAACTTATTTAGAAACACAATGTGAGCATGTGGGCTCAGCTTTTAGGGCAAGAGTAAAAGACGTTCCAGGAATATCTCTCCCTTCCAGTCCTGCTAACTGATTGTACCTCTTGGCTAAGAGCAGATTCGATTCACCATGACATGAATCAAATGTTGTGGATAAGAAGCAAAAGGCAGATAAAAGAGAAGCTTTGTTCTTAGATGTTCTTCTATTCTACAGCAAAAAAATCGCATGTTGTCTAAATACTGCCCTACTGCAAAATTGGCAAAAAAAAAACAGAATTTGAGACTGGTTAATAGCTGAAGAAAATTTTATCGTGAGATTCAATCTTTTTTCAATGCTTCTTACATACATAACAAAATAAACACAAAAAATGTAGAAGTCTCCTAAAAGAATAAAGTAACTGAAAATAATAAAAAAATCTAATGGCATTAAGAACTGCTTTGTATGAGATTTTAAGTAATATAAATTAAAACAACACTTTTTCTTTAAGAAGTCCGATGTTGGACTGAAAATTCTGAATTTACAGATGAGCTAGAAGAAAGATAATTCTACATTTTCATGCCAGTAATTCATTTCTCATACATCTCTATTTTTCTTTCAATTTACTAGTCATTCCTGTCACGATCCTCATATTGATATTCAATACAATCATTCCAAGCAAAACCAGTTAACTGACTACATGATTATCATATTATCTCAGTGAATTCTTCTTTTGAAATAAATGCCAATTAACCTAAGGTAACATGATGCATAAATGAAATAACTGCATCTTAATAGACTTCATGAAAAATAATTCCCATGTAACATAATTTTTTTAATTCAGCAATTTAATTTAAATTCTCTTGTTTACAGTAATTATCTTTAAATACAAAACTATTTTTATTTACTGATGTGCAAGAATGCATCCATATGAAAGTTGATGTATTTTGTTTTAATCTCATCAACCAAAGCTTTCTTCACCATTTCTGTCTAAAGACTTGCTGCCCAGTTGCTAGACTCTGTGAAATACCCTTCCTTACCAGGCCGTACAAATTCACAGGAGCCTACACGTTGTATTTTATAGCTGTGCTTTCAGTAAACACCTTACAGATGTCTTCAACTAGAGATAATCTTGTGTCTTTTTGAGTCTTCATCCTTCCACATATTTATTTCTAAGTGTCTTCATAATTCACATCAGACAAATGGTTATGAGCTTCTCTGCACCCCTGTGATCTTCAGCCCAGATCCAGCACAGTCTGAGCTGCCCTCCAGGAGTCCCTCCTTTCATGGGTGCCTATTCCTTGTTTTGTAAAAAGTAAGGGGTTTTTGGGCTAGATCTTCACTTCTGGTATCTCATATAATTTCTCAGGATTGGACTCTGCTTTTAGCAAACATCACACTTTAGGGGCTGGGGCACGGGTATGCAGACCAGGCTCTCACCATCAGGCTCTCACCACCAGGTGCTGACTGGAGCACCTCAGGTAACTTGTATTTATTTCCCTACCCAAACATTAAGAAAAGTCTCTCCTTTGTCCACCTGTTCCTCAGCAAGGAGTAGGGTTTTGACCATTTGTCCACCTGTTCCTCAGCAAGGAGTAGGGTTTTGACCAATGTCACATCCATTCACTGGGATATTTTAGCCTTTTGTTGAGCCTCTCTGATTACTGTTCTGTAGGAAGGAGTTTGGGTTAACTTAATCGAACTCTGACTTAAATTGTTAATTTTAGTCAATCTGTTATTCTCTTCAATAATTTCATTGTGCATTAAAGAGCTCAACATAACATTTTTTTGAAGTTATGAACAAAACGAGGTATGGGGTAGAAAATCTTCACTAAAAACTGGAGATGGCTTCATAAAGATATTTCCCTCGAAAGCTGGAGTCACCATCTAGTTCAAGTCTCCAGCCAGAATAGATACACCAAAAACCAAAGTGAGGCAGAGAACAACAGGTTCAGCCTGCAGTGCCTCCCTGGCCCAAGTCAACTGAGTTTTGCAGGGAGATTTTGTTACCAAAACCAGTTTCACTTGTTTTACTTTACTGCTCTGGGAAGATATCCAGGAGTAAGACCACTGAAGGATGGAGAACTCCTGCGTCCTGCCATGGAAAGGCATTTTGGCAGCCTAAGGGGTCATAATGCTGCTATCAAATGTGATGGGATAAACTCTCTGGAATATTGGCATTGCCTGACATCTCTTCCTCACAAAATGATGGATCAGACAGGACTATGCATTTCATATCAAAGTCCATCCTGCTTGGGAATGGCAACACCATGCAAGGCTGCCCATAGGCCTACACCTTCCAAAGCTGGGATGCACTGTCACCTTCCTCTGTTGTCAGAAACATGATTTCTAATCACACACATGAGCTTCCAGGGATTTTAGATGGTCTCCATGCATGAGAATTTTAGTTGGAAGTATAGAGATGAGTCTAGAATATTTCTAAAGGGCACCTGTATGATATGGCTTTGTTTTATAAACTCCATTTGACCAGGTTTTCAGTTTCAGAATAAGACAAAAATCCTACTCTGAGACCCTCCTTCCCCACCGCCTTATCAAGAAGCTTCTTTCAAATCAAGAAGCTCTTTTACTATTAAAAAAGTTTTACCATGGCTAAAGCCATTTCCTCTTACTGGATGGACAATTCTGGCTGAAGTTTGCCAAACTAATACAGCACAACCCAGGTTCACACTAAGAGAAATTTCAGTCTAAGCAGATAACAGATGGTAGAGTTATAAACAACTGAGGCCTAAGTCTTTTAGGAGAAGCTGACAGAAGACCTTAATAAGAGGTCGTGCTAACATGTCTGCTCATAAAACTTAACTTTTACATGGCATATTTTTATTTCAAAGTGGACATATGAATAGTTATCATAAAATTGTGTACTTTCATACCTTTATGGTTTTCATCACCTATTTTAATAGCGCTGAGATAGTCCATGCTATACTTTCATATGGTATGAGCTTATAAAAATAGTGATAGAATCTCATACTATAAATCATTTGCAAAAGAAAGGAATATTATTGTGGGGGGTTTTCTAAAAAAAGAGTCTATAGAGATGCATATTCATTTAGGTTATTTAAGTTTATATAAATATTTACATTGGCCTTTCATATAAAAATATTTTAGCATTATTTCAAACATAAAAATACAATGATAGGAGGAATTCCAGAGACCACCTTTCAGGGAAGCACTGTCAAGGTTATGCTGTGTCTGCAGAGGATTGGAGAAGTGAGATTTACAGTCCCAAGCAGAGAAATTACACATGCACAAGGCAACCCCACAATCACTTGTGAGTATGAGCTGGAGCTGTGGTTCCAGCCACAGCCACTGACCTGCCTAGCAAACACCAGAAAGGTCACCTTCTCTTGCTTTTGATATGAGACACCATTTGTGATCACACAGCATCTAGGGCAGGTTGATAGGTCTCAGGATACTCATGGTAAGGTCGTGCATGGGTCCAGGCTGGACAATAACCTGAGGTGCTGCAGCCACCCCAATCTCAGTGGCAAAGTCAACCCCTCTGCTAGTGACAAAGAGATTATTTATGACAAGTGTTCAAGATCCTGCCATGCAAATGGCAAAGGACTGAGATGGGAGAAGCTTCCAAAGCCCTGAAGTGTATTTTTCTAAAAAAAAAAGATAGGATTTTGTTTAGCTTTTCTGAATTGTGGCTTATTGCCCACCAAACAAAATGTTAACAAAATAAACTTGTAATTTAAATTACCAGTACTTCCAGGATACTTAGAAATATATATTCTTTTCATCTATCCTGATGATTAAAAATGCCTTTGGGATCATGCCTAGAATAATCATTCACAGTATGGAGGCCAATAAAGAGTCTTTTTGCTAAAAACTTGGATCAGATACACTGTTACTGTTCCCACCTCTTAATCAATTAAAAATATATATCGTAACAGCATATGCCTTGTAAGAAGGAAAACACAGAAGTTATTCTCCTCTCCGAGAACACAAATAACCACTACTCAGTTTAATGGGACATATATATGTACACCAAATGAAAAATATCTTCCAGAATATGAAGGACTCGTATGTATCTGTAAATTATTACATGGTTAGGTGCAGGTTGGCTTTTTGCCATGCTAGACTCAATGCACCCAGTTTTGCCTTGCCTTGGAAGCTGAACAGTCCCAGGCCTGGCTAGCGTTTCATGCAGAGACCATCTGGGCATTCAGTGTGCCATGAGCACAAGCCAAGGAGTCGCAAGGTGGTGACTTAGGCCATAGAAGCTGGATGAGTGGAAAGATTTCATTCAGCTCCCTCAATACTGCTGAACCAATGAATGAGAATTTCACCACTGCTCTCCTGCCTCTCCCTCCCTTGCACTAGCAAGATGTTATTGATTTTGATAGGAAGGATACTGGAAGCATCCAAATGGAAGGATACAATGTAAAAAATATCTGTAGATGTAGTATTAAATTAGGAGGGAAGTGAAGAAAATGGTAATAATGTAAGTAGGGTTTGATCACTCAAAATAAAGTGAAATCTGTGAGATGAAACAGATGAAATCTGTTTGCAGAAATCTGATTTTTTTTTTATTCATTCACCCAAGTCTAATGGGAGGTATTTTCTTTAACAAAGTAAACAAAAAGCTCTATGGCTGAACACACTAAATCTGTGTGCTCATATGCACTGTGACTGGTACCAAACCAAACAGAAAGCAACTTTCAATTTGCAAGCAAATATATGTGTAAGTTGGACCTCACAGCCATATTGTAAATTACAGGGATGCTTTTGACAGTCAAAACATTTAACATTATGCTTCTAATTGAGAGATCTAGCTAATGCATGAGGCTGTTGCACAAAGCACTGAAGAAATCTCCTTCCCAGTGTGAGCTTTAGCAGGAAGGCAGGAGGAGGGAACTTCAGCAAGTCCATTTCTTTGAGGTTTGACCATGAGAAACAAGACATGCTCAAAGAATCAAGAGCATTGGCAATAGCCAAGACATGGTCTTGGGGAGTCAGCTCTTTTGATAATTTGATTTTTTTTTTTTTGCTTTTCTATCTCTTCTTCCTACCAAGAACTGAAGAGTATTTAAAATGTTAGTTACATGAAATTAGAGAATGAATATTAGTACTTACATAGAAAACATTTGATAACTTCATGATGCCTAGAGTTTGTTTTACTTATACTTGAGAAACTTTCATGTCATTATGTTTTTCAGGAAAAAAATTGAAAATGTTAATGTCATGAGTATAAACATGGTAAAAAATTTATAAGATAACTTGGTGAGAACAGATGTTTTGTAAATAAAACAAGCTATTGATGGCAAATTGCTAGTTATCATCATGCTAATTCTTCTTCCCTGAGCTGCCAGCATCTATAAAAATATTCTAGTCTACATCTACCCAGAAACAGAAGGAGAAAAACCACCTGAACTACTGATATACCACTGGAATCAAAGGTCCCAATTCTCCTCCTGCCATTATACCGTAACTCCTTGATTACAGCTATGCAAAGTGAACATGTGGATAACTAAACCAGAATAGCAGCATTTGACAACAATTTACAGGGGTGTAAAATTTCTGTGCCGTGTTCTAGGCAACAAAGAACCACAGGAACTGCAATCCGTTATCTGAAACTTCGCTATCTGCAAACGCAGACAGATACAAGCAAATCCTTCATTGCAAGCAGCAACGGGTTTGCTGTCATTAATCACTACAAGGAGGCTATTGAAGACAGACTCTGGGATGGATTTCAGTGGCAGCCTGCAACTTTATTAGCTTAACATTTCCAAGCATTTAAGTGGATTCAGCGTAGGAGTTAAGGGACTCCCACCATACAAGTTATAATTCATGGTTGACTGTCCTCAGCCTACCTGTGGAAACCAGTCTCAGACATCTGACATCTTCTCACCTTAAAGAGAAAGATAGGAGCATGAAGGGGGGGATCAACTTGCAGGGGCTCTGGATCTCCTTTTTCAGCAGTCTGTCAGCAAAACCCTAGCTCTTCACTTCTGGAAGATCATGCTGCAAATTCTTATCCATACTAGATAGCAGCTTCAACTTTCCAAAAACCTATTACACTAAATTAAACAAAGGTATAAAGTGTGCTTAGTATTTATACCCTATTCTTATGCCATATTTATTTCATAATGACATATGAGAGTAAAAACAGATAAATAAAACATAAAAATTCCTCACCTTCCTCAATTTTAGCCTAATGGGAAATATGTTATCCTAACATTCGAAGAGGCAGACTATTAAATCTGCAAACCCCTGAAAACATGGTTCCCAGGTTATAACTAGAGTTCAGAAATGAAAATACAGTTTAAATTAATCAGAGTTCCCAATTGCAGCATACACCATGTCACATAACCTCAGGAAGAACTATCTGGCCTCCCAAAATGTGTTCTTCTAATGGTGGGAAACCTTTTAATTTCTACATAAGATTTATTCATTGGCAGTCTCTACCCCACCTGCCCCAACACTGTTACATTAAATAGCTATTCTTCCTCTGGCATTTGTCTACAAACCCCTCACAGATGTTAGTTGTGTCAGTGGCAGAGGGAAAGCCAGGTCCTACCATCTCCTGACTCAGCCAGTGGGAGAAGCCAATGTAAAAAGGAAGGAAAACACTTCTTCTGCCCTGTCCTGCCTACAACAAGCTGTTCACCAAAGCTCTGACCACAGTTGTCATTTCTTCACTGGGCAAAACCACAATGTAACATGTTCACATGGCATGAAACACAGAAATAATCCCTCTCCAGGAATTAGCATCATTTGACAGTAACTAGATCTTGCTGAATACACTTGAAGTGATAGTTAAGGCAAAGAGCTTTGGAAAGCTAAATTAAAATGGATAAAGGGAAGAACAGTATTTTGGGAGCCAGGAGTTGTGAGGAATATATTGGAAAGCTTTTTCACTTGGACACACCTTACAATTTCCTGCTATTGATCAGCAGATTGAATACATGTATTTCAACATGATGAAGTGATCTGGAGTAATGCAGTCTCTCAAAAGAGTCATGGACCCAGTATTCCAGGAGGTCAGCCATGGATGCAGTGGACAATGGACACATCCACTAACTGCATAGGTTGCATTTCTTCTCACTCAAAAAAGACAATAAATGTATTCTCTGAATGACAAGAAGAGGAGTCTCCCCAACTAAAAAAGAAACTCACTCTTAAAGTTATGTCATATGGATTTGGATCATTGGCTGAAGACTGTATCTGAGTGGCCAAATGCCTGTGCCACCAGCATCTCCCTCTGTAGAGCAGGAAAATCAGAGCTGAAGGGCTGGAAACACAAAACAGAGCTATAAACTCACTGAAGGTTTGTCTTGGCATTTGTTTTTTACAGATTTACAGATGTAACAAATGTTCTGTTTAAAATATCTACCCAGCTGCTTTTTATCACCTTCAGACAATTTAGCACACACCGGTGCCCTTCCCTCCAAGGCAGCCAGCGGCAAGCAGCGGGTGGCCCTGCCAGGTGCCCAAGAACGGCCGATTCAGCAGCAGGCAGCCCCCCCGGCCTCTGCTGGGGACAGAGAGGGGCTGGAAGGAGGGGCTTGGCCCCGTTCTCCCCAGAGATCCTCACAGAGGATCAGCTCAGCATGCTGAGGTGTCTGCATCACCCCTGGCACAGGAGGGCAGAGGGCCAGGACAGTGTCTGGAGCAGGTCACAGTCAGCTTGGTGCTTGGCACTAGAGAGGTGACAACTTCTGCACACTGGGAGCAAGCAACCCAACTCAGCCCAGCAAGGATCCTGCTGCAACAAGAGGCTGCTGGAAAGGGGCAGAGTGCCTGGAACAGCCAGGACAATAGCCCAGATTCTGGATTGCTGACACCCAGCAGGGACGAGCAGCCACCCTGCCCAAGCTCAGCCCCTGTGCTTTCCCTTAGGAAGAGAAACCAGCCTGGTGTCCCATGTCTTGGCATTAGCAAATGTCCTGGTAGCAGAGAGGGGCAGGGGCTTAACACTTTGTGGCCATGGCCCAGGTGTTCTTCTGTACCTTCCACATCATCCCTGGGGACATGGTTTCATGAGGTAATGCTGAGCACCCCACTGGAAGTGCACAATTTCGCCTCCCTCTCCTCAGCAGGAGCATCTCAGGATCAACCCCTCCATGCCGGGAGCAGCCCCTCCATGCCTGGTCTCTGCTTCTGTCTCTCTCTTACCAGAAGGGGTGGTAGGAAAGGAGAGTATTTGGAGTTTAATTTCCTGCTGGTGTTAGATCACCACAGCAGAGCAGGCTGCAAATCTTTGACCATTTTGCAAGTCTTCAGTAGTTTAGTGCCTTGGCAATTGTCAACTTACTACAGCCACAGATCCTGATCCAGGCTACTGCTGGAGAATTAGAAGTGTGAAAACAGAAATTTTAAAACAGCAGTTACTTTAGAGAGATTTGTTGTTAATTCTCTGCCCAAGGAGGGTTCCTTTGTCAAACTGTTATGCACTTGGAGAAATAGTGGCTAGTGGAGCAGTTACCCCATTACCGAGGGCAATGGGCCAGAAGCTCTGACCTACAGTGGATAAAATAAACTTTTCCCCATTGGGTCCCAGGCCGGGCTGTGCCCCCAGGCTATGCTTGGCAGGCAGTAAGCACAGGCTGTCCAGAGGCAAAGCTGCTGGTAGACAAGAGCCACTGCCAGGAGCTTCTGGTATGATCCATGCTAAGAGCTGTGCACAGTCCTTTGGATCTGAGGACATCATTAGCCAGCACACCACAGTGATGGCTCAGACATCTGAGATTACTCCAGTTCTTGGCTACACTGGTGTGCTGGAAGGAAAGAAAGAGTGAATTATACAAGTGAAAATAGTGGCTATTACTGAGCTCCCAGTACTGGCAACAGTGGAAATCGAGCTTTTTCTGAACATGATATCTGAGTTCTTGTACAAGAACACAATTGCTATTCAGCACTAGAATGTTCCAGGCTGAAGCAAGGAAGGAGCTGTGTGCAGGAGCCATCACTCAGGCTGTGCAGGAGGTGCAGCTAGCAAATAATCAGAAGGTGGAGACAGCCTCTCAAAACTTCTGACAGCAACAGAGGAGGAGGGTGTTGAGGCAGCCTGACCAGTACAGCTAGAGATTGGCTGAAGAGAAGCCTTGGTGCAAGGTAGTGAAAGGAAGCAGTTAGCGAAGCTGCAGTGACACCAACGCCACACCAGTGCATCCTCCAGGAATAAAAGGGTGCTTGCCAAGCTATGAACAAGTGCAACGTCAGATTGCTGTTAAACTAAGGAGTGCTCCTGGCAGGCAGTTTCCAGTTTCAATTCCCTGAATAACAGATAACAGTGAAGCAAAGTAATATTCTCAAGGTTAGTCTAACTGTAGAACATGCCTAGTCCTGGACATCCCTACTTGCCCATTCTCAAGAGCCCAAAAGAGACATGCACTGGCTGCATGAGATGTAATACACAGGCAAGTCAAACACATGGATAAAATATTAGAAGCAAGATATTTCAATAGTTTTAATTTGTATTAAAAGGAAAGGAGGGAATCAAAGGACCAAGAAAACAAACTGTATCTTTGGATCACTTCAGTTCTTCTGATTGATTAACAAATCAAGCACAATTTAGAAATACTGAAAGATCTACAGTTTTTTAAATTAAAGGAAGTTCAGTTTAAATAAGGAGGTTCAGTTCAAGGTCTTGTTTCTGAGCACTAAAAAAGCCTCCACATATTTTATAAGACACATCAAGGATGGAAAAGATCTTTAATCTTTTAAAGACTTAAACCTCAAGAAACAAAGAGTAGCCTGTAAGGAGCTGTATCCTGAACATAACATCAGTGAGGACTGGCTAAGGGTTTCAGTGCAGCACCAGAAAGACTACAAAGCAAAGAAAGAAACCAGCAAAACCACAGGTTTCTGCACAGAAGACACCACACCTACGGAACCTTTGAGCACATTATCAAAACCAACAGCACCGTCTTGTTATTTAAGAAAACAATTCTTTAGCCAAGGGAAGAAGAAAAGCTGGTGAGTAAAACAAATTAACAGTTTCCGAGACATATTTTGTTCAGGTTTTCAAAAACACCCCTCAATCTTCAGGAGCTTGCAATGCCCCAAAATCTCCTAGTGACATCTAGAACTAGTGAGGTTGGTAGATGTTCTTTATGAATTTCAAACAGATTAAATGAGGGTTGCTACAGAATTGCAGAGTTCAATTGTTGTGGAAGTCCTCAAATCCTCTCATTTGCATTTACTCAATAAGGAATTCAGTGTACACAGGGTCACAACAGCCTGTAGCAACACTTGATCAAGCACAGCCTAGCAAGACATCCATGGAGCTGGATTCACAAACTAGCCAGATAAATATTCTCAGCTCAAGAGAAAACAAAAGGAAAGTGTGACTTCTGTTTGCAGGGCACAAGTGTGCACGGGCTCCCTCTGGTTTCCCTGCACTGGACAAGACTGACCTGAGGATCCTATTTACTTCTTATGTACAACAATGTCTATCAAAAGAGGCCCCAGTTCAAATACAATACAAGAGAGTAACCACCTGGAGTTTGTACAGATTAATTTCAAGGACTTAAAAATCTGGAAATCACCCCTTTCTTACATATGACTTGTCTGAAAACTGGTGACTGCAGAGCAGCTGAAGTATGAAGAAGATCTTGAGATTGCTGCAGATACATTGATGAAATCCATGTTGCTGTGCCTCAGCCCATGGTGCTGCATCTATGGTGATGCAGTATGAAAATAGGAACTTCGCCACTGTAGTTATATCTTTTTCACTCAGACTTTTTTCTTTTTGGAAAAAAGTATAACATGTTTCTGACACAGTAAAATCTTTTATCTTTGATATGTTTAATTTATGTATTTGCAGGCAATAAAGAAGGAGGAATACAAAGAATTCCTATTTTTTAATTTTAGAAAAAATATTACAAGGATGTGTATAAGAAGATCTGGGGAATATTTGTCTCTGTAACCTAATTTGTGCAAGTTTCAGCCAAGGACGTTTATCATTTGCTTTCTACCTCCTCCAGGAAACAGGCAGGGGCAAGCAGAGCAATAAGTAATGCCTTGCAGAGCACACCATCAGTTAGGCAGGAAGAGGCATCCTTCCTTCCTCTTTAGGGCAACATAAACTGCTCCATTTTACTTAGCATTTGTTTGTTTTGCTGAATGCTGATCTCCTTGCTATAACATTAAGATAAGGACCAGGACCTATCAAAAAAGACAAGACAGAAACAGACAAAAGACAAGGAAAAGAGACAACAGCTCTGAGAGACTCAGTTCATTTACTGACATCTATTTTAGTTAGGGTCGCAGGACACTCAGTTTCAACAGCATTAAAACTTGATTTTAAACAGCCACATTATGCTCTAGAAAATAAATCCATTTTTACTCTGTAACAGGCATAGCCATCAGGCTATTGCTGCTCAACAGTTTTTTCAATTATTATTACTTTTCAGAAGAAAATAATTTAAGCAGAACTTAAAAGAGAAACCTGTCAAGGCAGTTTGAGTACCCAAAAGTTGCATTATAACGGCTACACTGAGAGGGGACAAAGAGGGAAGACAGCACAGGAAACATCACTCTGGTATTTCCTAATTCCTGAGCACTTGACTTTACAACTCTCAGTTATTTTTGTATATAACTTCTTAATGGAAATTTCCTTTATGGAAAAGATAGGCAGCATCCCACAACCCTTCTCCTCCCAACCCACCTGGCCCAAAAAACATGGGATGCTCTGGGATGCTGTCCCAGCCCATGCAGAGACCTCAGTTCCTCCTAAGGCATCCTCTAAGGCTGGGAAGAACAAGGACTAAAATCAGGTCATATCCTCAGGAGACTGGAGCACAAAAGCCCAAATACACTCAAGTTGTAATTGCCCTGAGGATCATGGCTCAACTCCCACACATTTTCCTGGGAGTATAAGTGTCTTTCCAGATACTGTTGTTCTCCCAAATACTGGATTGTGACACTGCTACAGAAAAAACATCATCTTTTCTCTAAGGTTTGGAAATTTTTTTCTTTATTTGCTTCTTAACATGAGCCAAGCAAACAAATTTCTTTCTCTTCCTTTCGAAGAAATCTGAAGTCTTTCAGCTGAAGTTTTCCATCGCAAATTCTGCCTCGGGCTTAATCTTTCTTTGGAAAGTTTCGGTCCCCATAGTTAAAGTTTGGCTGAGGTATAAGCATAGCCACATAATGGAAAGATTCAGAAAGCTTACATTACAAGCAATAAGACTAGCTCAGCCACTAAAACACATATAAACACTCATATATCTGGCAAACTTTCTCAATTATGGAAGACACATAGCTAATGACTGAGTTTCCAAATAAATGCATGACATCCAAAACTTACTCATGGGAGTAACTTCTTCAGCATTACTCATGCCTATGCAGTGTCAGCATATCTAAGTCAAAAGAAACATTTTTTTAAAAGTAAGCCTAACTCTCAGAGAAAAAAAAGAATTGATGTGCCTATTTGTCTGTTTAATATATTTAAGTTATTTGATAAACTAAAGTTCACAAAAGTGGCAAAACATCATAGCCATGTCATGTCATTTCTTTTTGAAAGGGGAAAGCATTTCTCTCATTTTTTAACTGTTCTGCATATATAAATGATAGAATTGATAGAATAACAAGGTATAAATAAATCTGTGATCTGCTGCTGGGTCTGCTGCTACAACCAACAGTAAGACATCAATTCACACAGGAGTACCAGCCACAGGCTGAAGCTGAACCTCCAGCTTGTGCCTGTGGTGGCTGTACCCTGCACCCATCAGCCTTCCAGTGACAACTTGAGCCCCACTGGAAACCAGCAGTTTTTCCTCACGACACCAAGACACATGCATGGATTTTTTTTTTGCTCTTCTCTAGTTTAAAAGAAACCTCTATTGACACTTCCATAATACTCCTTCACATACCTTAATTCTCCTTCCTTATCTGGGATAGTTCCCAGGCAATATGGAATACAAAGTCAGGACAAGTGGAAAGACAAATTATCACAAGGAATTGCATGTAAGAACCCCTGAGATAAAAATCACATGACTTTGCACGTGGCTCCAGAGTTACTTAAATAAGCCTTATCTGCTACACTGGTGGTGGAACAGTCCTACTGTGAAACAACAGTATTTCAGCTTTATGTGCTTATCATCCTTGTTGTTCTCAAATTGACCTAGACAGGTAAGTATTACAGCTCAACTTGTAGATGGATTTTCATGCAGATCCCACTGTGATCAAGTACAGTCAGTTTGACTTTCAACAACCCTGCCAGATGAAAACTCACAGCCTGCCTTGAAACAAAGATGAATGGGACTATCTTTGATGTTGCAAGCCCAGTAGGAGGGAAAGTAGATAAAAGGTGTTTATATGCCATCTTCTGCCATTAAAATAATGCACAATACAAAGTCAAAGTAAGCATTTCAGTTTTAGTAAAATCAGCACTAGCCTGGAGAAATATGTCAGGAAGAAGTAGACCTCTTGCAAAAAGCACAAAGAAACAGTCTTCCCTATTTGCTTCTCTAAAGAGAAGAATCAATCTAGTGGTAGATTATCACATGTAGACACACACAACAGCAATAAAATCAGTCCTTTATCATGCCAGAAATGGTAATGATTATAAAATGAGAATGGAGCCCACAAGCAGCAAACATCTTGTCAATTGTGCCTTGGAATTTAAACAATTAAATTAAAATACTGGTAAACTAATTAAGTGATCATCTTAGTATCTGTGCTGCCAAACACTTTGCTCTTAAGATACCTTAGGGAATTTCTAAGACCTTTAACTTACTTGCAAAAGATTTTAGAATTCTAGCAAAAAAAAAAGACTTAGAACCAGAAGAAAAACTTTTTTGAGTCTCATGACTTTGTGTTATGATTTGGCCAAGATACAAAGCTTCAAACATTAGTGTAAGTCATACTCTCAACAAAAATAATGGCGACACACCAAAAATAACTGCACATTTCTACCAAAGTCCCTGCCAAGAGACTCCTCTGGGAGCAGCCGTAGCACCCCCCGCGCAGGGGCGAAGGCAAGCCGGGAGGATGACAGGGGGAACAGGGGGTGCTCAGCCCAGCCTGACACCGGGAAACCCTTCCACACACCCCAAAGAACGCGGCGGTCCTGGATGGGACTTGCGCGGTTAGTCCTGTAACTCAAGCATTGGTGCCCGGGTAAAGGTTCAGGTTTCAGATCCTGCTAACGAAGAATGCTGCTGCTGCCGTCGCTGGGAATTCCTCTTCAGAGGGGTGGGGAGAGAGAGAGAGAGAGAGAGAGAGAGAGAGAAAGAGAGAGAGATTGTTTTCACCTTTAGAAAACCCAGCCTACAATGAAAAGAACTGAACAGTTAGGATGCTGGAATACGATGCTGCTTGTGTGGTTTTCATTTAGTTGCTTATATGCGAGCCCTGTAACACAGTCTTTAATTGAACAATCACGAATAGGATTTGCTGGGTTGTTGGGTTTTTTCCTTTTTCCACAAGGCTTGATTCAGTAGTCATTAAACACCTAAAGCATTAATTAGGTTTGCGTAATGAATTAGGTTCTTTTTAGGGAAATATTTGTCTCATTGAGACTCCGGGTTAGATTTAGCTGTGGATAGGTAACTCCCAATTTTCTGTCATCCTTAAGTTTCCCAAAAGGAGATTTCTGAACCCCTGGAGAATAACACGAACCAGGTACTGCTGGTTCATTCGCTCCATTCTGGACGCTGAATGTGCGCAAGGAGCGAAGGGAGGATTTGGGGAGGGTCCGCAGAAAAGCGAGAGAGGGAAAGCGGGCGGGGGGCAGCTGACCTGCACCAGCTCCTGCCAGAGAGCCAAACAGCTGCCGGCAAGCAGCCTCTATGCCAAGGAGCCCGGGCTGCTCGGGTACAGACGGGGACGGGGCGGAAAGTTCCCGCCCGTGTGTATTTAAGCCCATGGGTCGAACGACGGCGCGGTCCCCTCAAGAGACGCCCCCGAGCCGCCGCAGTTTCTCCAACCTTTGAACCCGGTGGCCGCGGTTCGAGCCCGGTTTTCCGCAGGAAAAGAGCCAGGCTCTCCCGCACCTCTCGCCGCTTCCCGGAGCTCCCACGCGTGGGCGGCTCCGTCCCCGGAAAACGGCACCCGCAGCCGTAAAGACACGGGCGAAAGCGGGGCTGAGCCACCCCGGAGCAGGGGTAGCCGGTGCCGCACCCCCATCGCCCCGCGAGGGGCTGAGGGGGCGCCGGGAGAGCCGGGGATGGAGCTGGCGCAGCAGGCGGGCTCGTAAGGAGCCTGCTCTGGAGAAGGAAAATGTGCGAGGGTGTCCTGGTGGGATAACCTATGTTCCCGAAGGACGGCTACAGAATCATGTCCTGCCTGCTTTGTGCTCGCATATCGCGGGGGTCTCAGCATCCCTCCGGAGTGCCGGGCTGCCTCGCAGCCCGGGGAGACTCCTGCCTGCTCGAGAAACTCCCAAATCTCCTGTAGGCCCTTCCCTTAAGGCATGGCTCATTAATACACGAACTAATACCAAACAAAGATTTTTCCTCTGACCAACACAGCCGGGCTTTCCCTTCGAACCCTCTCGGCTGAAGAAAAGACCCGGCTCCTTCCCCTGCACCCATCCCCTCGGAAGAGGCTGGGAGGCGGGCGGCTTAACCCTTCCCTGCCTTCTCCACTCCTGGAAACTTTAATAAAACACCAGGGCCTCTAATCTCCCGGCTTAGTTATATTGCTGGATGAGGAAAGTAAATTATCCACTCATTGGGGAAGGATTTTATACTAAGATGCAGATGAAAAACTCTTGCTCTGAGTTTGTTGTGCTGATCTGTATTTATTGGTAACTTGACTGCCTAAATAAGAGTATATAAATGCACATCATTAATACCTGAGAGGTCTCATAATATAACAGGACTCACACGTTGCATGCTTCTGACTACTATTATTTACAGGATCCTACAAAAAAGACATTTGGAAAATCAACTATATTTTCCCAGTACTACCTACTTTTGTCCTGGGAACTAAAGGAAAACTTCAGTGACAGCTACATTAGTTAAAACCAAAGAATAACTGGAGAAGTGTAGAGTTGTCCCTCTTTGCAGCTAATAGAGTTAGATGTTCATGTAAACAGCTGTGGGGATTTTTTCACGGGGCACAAAAAAAAAGGGTTACTACAAGGCTGGAAAAAAGCCCTGTCTCATGTAAACCAGAGGAGATGCACTTTTCCCCTGCCCTGCAGCTCTCATTTGAAAATCAGTATGTTTCATTTCTTTAAAGGAGAGATGTCAGTTTACTGTGAGTCCAAGATGTGATCTGTGAACTCCAGGGTGGCATTTTAAAATATAAGATGTAATAAAAATCTGTGTATTTGCCAAGTACTGGCACTCAAATTTCACAAAGTGACTTTCTTTTCAGTACAAAGTGCATCAATATATTTCTCTCTCTGTAAAATACCTGGCATACCTAGAGCATTAGGGGTTTTTTAAGTCTAATTGATATTCACATTGACCAAGAGCTGTCTGGAAATGTTTTCATTAACATTTTTGTTTGACTAGGCTGAAAAAGGGTTAAAAGTAACTATAGCCTCACAGTCAACAGAAAGCTATTGAAATTTTTGATTATCCCTGCAGCAAAGGAAAGAGAATAGTAATACAACAGCAACCTCTCTTGGGGTAAAGTCAAGATTTAATAACCTAAGACCAAAGCAATTGTTCAAATCAACCAAAAGGAAGCTCAAAATATTTTCGAGTGCAATCTATTTCATTGTGTTTATTTTGATCAAGATGCCCTCGGATAAATAGTCCTCTTCCACAGAAGGCAATAGAAATGTCACCATTGACTCCAGGGAGATCAGGATTGATGCTTGGACATCATGTGGGAACATTAATTTAATATTCCACAAAAGAGTGCAGTTAAAGAGTCAATATTTGCTGTCCGCTCTCCCCCTATTTTGCCAGATTATTTTCATTATTACAGTTTAATCAAATCATAGTCCTAGAATTCAGAGATGGAAAAGATCCAGCAGATGAAACAATCATACTTCATTTGAATGTACTGTTTCTTTCTGTGTTTTTTACTGATGTCTCATGAGTGCAATTTTTAAATGTTCCAGGTGATAAGGGCTCCTTAAAGCGCCTTGCTGCATGTTGTAATGCACCTCTGACCATGATCAAATCCTGCTGTTCCTTGCTATGCAGGAAGTCTTTCCAAATTAGTCTAACACCAAGGCCGAGCACTGTGACTAATAGGCATAACTGCACTGTTCATGCTATCTGTAAGGCAGGTTCCACAGGGAAAATATCAGCACCAAGAACGTGCTTGTTATTCCATGAATAAGGCGCAAACTCTTCAAGGAAGAAAAAAATAAAAAAACCAAAAGAGACAAGAGCATGGATTTGGGACTTTAAACTCAGACAAAAATAATAATGCAAAGATGCTTTACTCTTTTGTCAGTAACTCTAAATAAACTGGAGGAAAATAAAAAAAACTCAACAGCAGCCTCAAGGGAAGGTACCAATGCTTCTTACTTCACGTGCTTCTTGACCTGTCACACAAAAAACTGTAACCTTCAGTGTTAAATTCTGTGAATCTACAAAAATACATTTTGATCAAGACTGGCTATTAGATTTCACCCAAGATTTCATATCTGACAAAAATGTAATTTCCAGGAAGGCTTAAAACCTGCAATAACAACAAATTAGCAATCTCCTTGTGAATTTGTCTTGCTCCAGTTCCTAGCTATTTATTTAGACTATTCCTTTTCCCACCAGGTTAAAAAGAGCTTCTACACTTCATATTTCCACCTCTTCAGGATATATTTTCTGTTGTAAACCTGTCCCTTAAGAAATTCTATGCTCCAAGAGCATCTTGAACAATACTTTTGGTTTTCAAACCATAAGGCTGGGAGAGGACAGTTTCTATTTCATGTTCTTTAAAATTTCAATATCCCTTGAAAAATGAGAGTGCAATAGGACATCATTATTCTGCCTGGCTACAAAGCTGAGGCAATGGCTTGTATGGGAAAAATAGGAGTAAAAGTATAAACTGAGCAGCTGCGAGAGAAAGGTCCCAGAAGTTTGTTGGCTGAAGATGAAGTTTTATTTTGCTGGATACTTACACAGAATTTGTTGTTACCTCTTTGAATAAATATTGCTGTAAAGCTTTCTCATTTTCTTCCTAATGCTGGCTTTCAAGATGTAAAGAAAATAAAATATTCTTAAAGAGCAAAGAAAATTTCTGAAGTCACTTTGCAAGAAAGTCAGGAGTGCCCTGTCCTTTAGTGAGGCACAAAAGAAACCTATTGCAGACACTTTTCTGTGATGCCTTGTGAATGGTGGGTGGGAGAGCTGAAGTCTGTAGACCAGCCTGCCCTGGGCAACTGTGGTCAAAGCTGTGCTTGAGAATTTCCAGGGGACAGGGAGGTCCCCAGAACTGGAGGAACCTCCAGGACTTCCTTGAGATCCTGGCAACAGGAGCTGTGAGTTAACCTGTTCACCAGCACCCAAGCGACTGTAGCTCCATAGGTGAATTTTTGAAAGGGGAATTACACTTGAAAAATTAATGTAAACCTCCTTCCCTGTTTAAATCAGGCATTGGTTGCCAGCGTGTGGTTCTTATTCAGATTTCACTGCTGGGAAACTATTAATCTCTACAGTCATGTCCATTTACTGTGACACTTGTTTTAGCCCCGGACAAAGAATGTGTTTGATAAAATGAGGGCAATATCTTTTTCGTTTATAGAGGCAATTAGCTACACACTCTCTGTTGTCAGAGCGACACAGCATCAATCACGGGCAGAGATCGGTTTCTTTAAAAGTTAAATTTCCTGCTGTTGGCCCTGCCAGTGTGTTAGTCACATGCATTATGTTTACTTTGGGGAGGAAAATGTGTTTCATTCTGTCAAGGGGAACAAAATGCTTTGGATGAGGGCTTCTTTGTCAATGGCAGACAGAATATGCTGATGCTTTAGATAAAAAGGGGAGATAAGGTACCTGATTTGCTGCTGGCGCTTTAATCGCGGTTATTATGGCTTATTGTGACACGGTCCGCTGAAGTCCATGGGATTGTTGCTTTCTCATGGTACATCTTACCCCTTCAGGATTTTACAGCCATCCGCTGCAACATTAGATTGATCAATAACTTGCCGTATGTTATTTTTGATTCACTTGTGTGTGAACCACGGGGTGAAATACCGCTTCCCTCTCCAGCATTTGGCTCTCTAGGGTAATTTCGCGGAGCGCAGATTTTTGCCTATATTTCTAAGCTTCCGTCTTTACCCTTCATGAAAGCCTATCAGCAAGCTAAACATGTGAATGTTAAATTTTGGGGATCTTCCCTGGCCGAGCGAGCCCCAGCGCTAATTTCTTGGCTAACCCGCGGAAACTTCAAGAGCAAAAAAAAAAAAAAAAATCAAAAAATCAGGCGGTGAAGTGTAGAGGACATGACAGTCCCTTCCTCTCCTTGTTTCAGAGCTCGGCTGGGCTATCGCACTCCGAGCAGCCGGCAGGGCAGGTCGTGGCCGCGCCGCGCAGCGCCAGCCGCCACCCCTCAGCTCTTCTGCCCGGGGAGCAGAAAGGGAAGAGGAGTGCAAGAAATTGATTTGATTTTGAAAATATTTGGCTGCTATTCCGGCCGGTTCGGAGTAGGCTCGGCGTCTCCAGCCGCCGTGAGGGCGCGGACGCTGTGCGCTGGAGCAACCCCGCCGCTACCTCCGAGCGCGGAGCTCACAAATCACCGTTTAAAAACACGAGGGGAAACCTCGTCGTGCTTAATGACCTGTGTGGAGTAGCTCTAGTGCAGATTTGTCTTCATTAGTTTCTATCACCACCAGCCTCCCAAAAAACCCATCCCCCGTCTGGAAGCGTGAGTGGAAGCGTGAAAATTCAGCCCTGAATTTTCAGCACAACGATCGCGCTCTCACGCAACCGAAGTCATCCCCCGGCACCGCCCCTGCCTTTTAGGCTTCATTTCGGGCGGTAAAAGAGATTGGGATGGGAGTGTCCCCGGGGAGGTTCTCCGGAGCCCCTCGTCCCACAGCCCGCGAAGCCGCAGGGGAGCTGCGAGGCCCTGCCGGCCCCGCCGCGGGCACCGCGCCCTGCACGATGCGGCCCCTCGAGGGCTCAGCTCAGCCCTCTCTGGCAGGACCCTCCGCGCTGTCACTGCGCCATCTCGGTAACTCCAAGAGCCAGAGTAAAATCATTGTTCGGTGAGGGCCGTGAATGGGGAGGGGTCCAAAGAGAAGCGCAAATGCTGGCGCCTCCTTACCCCGCTGCGCCAGGAGTGGCGAGACGGAGTCGCAGGGCCTCTGTGGGGAGCTGCAAAACACCGTGTAAAGGGAGAATAAGGGAGAATAAGGGAGAATAAGGGAGAATACGGGAGAATACGGGAGAATAAGGGAGAATTGCCACCCAAGCCTTTTTTTTTTTTTTCTCTCTCTCTAAATGAAGTTTATCTGGCTTACTCTAAGGACGAGTGTCTCAGGGCATGGACCGGATGCTCCACGGCAACAGCCTGCTGGGAACGTCCCGTTCGGCGTCTTGCTCAGCTCCGCTTCGCCTCCCACAAAATGAAGCTGCCACCCTGACTGTGTGTACAAGGGGAGCATGGAGCCTTGGGAGAGCATCTGCCCTGGCAGCCGGGGAATCCCTCGTTAAACTGCTCGGGGTTGGCAGGAACTCTGAACTTCTCATCCATAGGGCAGGACCACTTGAATGGGCGCTATTTCTCTTTTCCCTCTTTCCTTTTTTTTTTTTCTCCGACCCCTCCTCGGGCCGCAGGCGGACGGGAAACCAGTGCAGCCGCTGGTCCCGTGGGATGATGCGCGGGATACGAAGCCTGTCAGTACCCCGGGAGGAGCTGGGGCTCCCCGCCAGGAAGGAAAGCACGAAGCGCCGGGGCCCCTGGGGAATGAGGGTCGTCCCGTTAGTAGCGCCGCGGCCGTCGGGGAGACCGGTTCGGCCCGGGTGGATCCACCCCTACCCCCTTCGAGGATGCCCCGACACCGCTGCCCCAGGCAAACCCACTCAACACGATACGGGCCGCGTGTCTCGCTCGGCAAATCACGCCCGCGGGAGCGCTGCGCCCTTTACTGACATGCACGGGAAACGCAGCAGCGCCTTCACGGGAGCACGGGCCACGGACTGAGACGGTGGCAGCACCAAGGCTGTTTCCGGACGCGGCCGGGGTAGTCCCGTCGGGCGGGACGGGGCTCCCGGCGCGGAGGAGCTGCCGCCGCCGCCCCGGCCGTTCCACCTTAAGAGCTCCTGCCCCTTTAAGGGGCGGTGCCGCCGCCGAGGCGCCGCCGCTCCGCCCTGGCCCTGCAGGGGNCTCCGGCCGCCCCCGCCGCCGCCTTTGTTCCCCCGGCGGCCGGGGACGCTGCGCGCCACCGGGAGCTCCCGCGGGGCTCCCGCGCAGGTGCGGGGCCGGGACCGCCGCTGTCTCCCGGCCGAGCACGGTGTGCCCGCCGTGTCCCCGCTGGCCTGTAGCCCCGGTCTGTCGCTCCGGTCTGTCCCCGCCGTGCCCGGGGATACGGGGGTGGACGGGAGCGCTCCCGGTTTCCCTTCTCTCGGCCGGTCTGCCGCAACACGCGGGGCTCGGCCGGGCCCCGGGTTTGCGCCTCCGTGGGGCCTCCCGGGCGCTCCGTCCCGTTCTTCCCTCCGGGGGGCACCGAAGGAGGGTACGGGAGAAGCGGGGAGGCTCTCCCAGCCCCGGCTCGGCGTTGCACGTTACCGGCGCCCTGCCTTTGTTCGGACCCCCCGACCAGCTCATTCGCCTCTCCATCGTAATTCGAAATACAATTAGAATTATTTTTGCTTAAGAGCCTAAATAAATTAAAATAATCCTAATTTTAATGCGTCGTGACACCTATTTTTCCCCAATAATAATGAGAATAAAACAGTCATTAATTAAAGCCAAGATGTCTCCGTGTAAAGAAGATATCTGGATGTGCGGCTGCGAGTCACTGGCCGTATTAGCAAATCTATAATTGAACATTTAGATAATCATTGGGTTTGCTTGTATGTGTGTTTTAACCTGAAAGCACTACATTCATTTAGTAGGATTGCCAGAGTCCTAATTATTTGTATTTCTGGTCAGCGAATAAATAAATAAATACATCCTATTGTGCAAAGCAATACCTCCTTGGCAATCCACTACTTTATAACTGATCGAAAATTTGGTAACAGGGCAGCCTCCCCTTGCAGCCACATTGAGAACAGCATTATCATACAGGTCTCATCCTGTATCGCAACCCCGTGAGCATTTATTTTCCCAAAGATAGGAAGAAGCCAACATAGCTCTTAGGCATGCTGGCCCTGTGCTGGACCCGGGGACTGTGTTTTCGGTGTCAGGACGAGGAAATGTGTTTGAAGATGGTCAAATTGTGATGGCCCCCGACTCTGGCTAAGGCAGCTTCGCCGGGAAAGGTTGGTCATCGTCTCCCAGAGAGTTTGCCCTACTCTGCCACATATCCTGCCTACTTTTACTTTTTCTCCCAATTTTACGAGAAATGGACTTGGTTCAGAAACAGTCGGTCTTCCGAATAGACTCCCATATCACCCCTCTCCTGGCCCTCCAGGGTGATTTGAACACATTTTTCCTTACCCTCTTACTTGTCCCTTTTTTTAATATCTCAGCCTTTCGGTACTTTTCCTGAGAATTTGAGATTTAAAAAGCGTAGCAAAGGAGAATGGAATAATATCTAATTAGTTATTCATATCAATCTGTCAAATATCCTTTTTATTCTGTTATTCCTGCACCGTGCTTTCATTCCTACCCCGGCTCTTGGCGAGATCTGCAGGTCCCAAAAATACCTATTTTCTTATATTCGGTGTTCCATCAGTAGCCAGATTTTTAGTCTGTAAAGTTAATTTTCTCTTCTTAAATGCTACCTAAAATCTTTACGTTATTTCTTACTCTATTTGGGGGCTTTGAGCAATTAAAGGGGCATAAAGGAGTAATTTATTCCCTCTCTCTTGCTTTTTTTTCTTAGAATTGGTATTTTCCCACTATAATTTAGAATGAAATGGGATTTTTAAAAGATCCAGAGTTCTAATCTCGGTTGATGTTTTGGTGTATTCACGGTAATGAGTCCTATTCCCTCGGGTCATGAAGCCCCCAAATGTCAATCAACCAAACTGATTCAGAAATGCCATTGTTCGACTCCTACGTCACTCGCCTTCCTCTCATTTTACTTAACAATACCGGAGTTCTCTGATCACTCATTCGGAATATGGGCATTATCTGTGGAAAATGCACAAAGTGTCTTGATCTTTGGCTGGCAGATACTGCTGGAGGGTTTCCGCCGAGCAGACGGTGCGTGTTTATACTTCTGCACCCTGGACTTTATTACAGCTCGGAGGAGCCAATGAATATCCTGAAAGCAAACCGTGCCATAAATCCGTCAAAAATTAATTTGTCTGAGGATATGTTACATTTCTATTTCCGCGCCCAGAGCCGGCCCCGGCACAGGCTACGGCCCCGCTCCGCGCTCCGCGTAGTCCCCGCCGGAGCGCGCTCCGTCTCTCCACCGAGGGGCCGGGCGTCCCGCAGCGCCGGACACGCGTGGGAGCTGCCCCCGTGGGAGTGCCACCGCACTGCAGCTCATGGGCATCGCGAAGAGGCTTCTGACGTCGCGTATCCCTGTGGGAAACGCGATCCTCTCTCAAATGAGGGTGAAACAACCTTCCCCTGAGCAGAGCGTGGAAATGCTCCGTTTCGGCCGCTTCCGCAGTGCGTGGGGACATCCCCCAGCCACCTCCCGCCAGCCCCCGGCGCTCCTCCCGGCCGGCAGGGATGAGGTCTCTCCTAAGAGGGGAGCCGACGGCGTTTGCGGATCTCTCAGTTCTCGATCCCGACGATGTGTCCTCCGGAGGCGAGGGAGGACACGGAGTGCAGCGAGCCCTGCCCGGAGCCTTGGAGCGAGTCCACGGAGGAGAATTAGTGCTATCCCTCACTCAGCCCAAGCACCGGCTCACCGCTGGCCGCAAGGCGTGAACGTCGTCTTCATTTAAAATTAGTGGCATAAGCTCCCCAGCCCCCAACCTCAGCATTTAAAGTGCCTTTTGTCTCTTCATTTCACTTAAGCAAGGTTTTTGTTGCCGGTTGCCAAGTTCTATTAATGCAGAATTTAATCGGGAAGCGCTTTTCCCCGGTCCCAGCAAGACGGGAATAGCAGATTCTGAGGCCTGAAACGGCACAAAACAGATCTCTCAGCGATAACTGCTAATACCCTACAATTTAATGTCGTCTTTAATAAAAAACACTTATGTGGCAGCAACATTTTTGCCCTCAAAGGAAAAACTGGTCCTTTATGTTTTTTCTCTCGAGCACGCAGCAATCACGCCCGACACTGGAATACGAAACCGAAAAGGTTTTCTCTAAAGAGAAGGGCCTTAATTACTAGATTCCGTGTACAACTAATCCAAAGGCACAATTAAAAGGAAATTTAATAGCGCCAGTTTCTATTTCACTCTGACTCGCATGTGTCCTCTGGCTGGATGCTCCCAACCCGCCTCTCCCAGCGCGGAGCCTGAGGACTTCCCTCTCCATTTTGTTCGGGATCTGTTGGTTTTTCTCAATGTCCCCTTCTCCCTATAGTGGGAATAAATGGAAAGCCTTCCTCGGGATTAAACCCTTAGATTTTCCCCTTTGCTAACCAGTAAAGAGAGAGAGAGGGAAGAGAGGAAATGAAATTGTTATGGAGATTACAGTGTATGTCACCGGCCCTTTGGCCAGTCCTTGGGTTTTGTCGCTGAACGGTTAAGTGCAAACTTGTATTTCCCTTCACAAGAATGGACAATTTTTCTCGCTTGTTTGCAGTTTTCCAAAGTTCTACACACAAATCAGTGAACCTTAAGAGACCCTTTCACTCTTTTATTGTGAATATTTGTCAGTGCTCCGGGGCAGTGATTGCAGTGACAGGTGAATCCAGGGGCCCAGCGATGGCGTCCCAACTTCATAGGTTTGGGAATGTAAAAGACTACCGGCCCTTTCACTCGGGACGTGGCCATCAACAGGTTCGCATTTTCTGGGATGTGATTCCTGTTCCCTGCAGCCGAACGGCAGCTGAGCAAACCCGAGCCCGCGGCCGCTGCCCTGCCAAGCCTCGGACCCGGCTACCGCAAACATCCTTGTGCCTGGCGGCCACCCCGGCCGGCATCCCGCTGGAATAGGGGGAGGGAGGTGGCCTGGAGGGCGTGGGAGGACCCCCGCCTGGCAGCCCCGCATGACGCCCGGACACCTTCTCCCCCAAGTCCAGCGCTCAGGCGGGCTCCCGCGGGCTCTCACTCCTCCTCTGTCCCATCTTTAATTTTCATTCTGCTTTTTAATTATTAATAAAATACGAGAAGGGCTGTGGCTGGGGAGGGGAGAGGGAAGGTATGCAGGCAAGAAAGGGAAGAGCGGGCTGGGGGCAGCGGTGGCAGCGGAGGGTGGTTGGAGCGCAGCTTTGTGCTGCCCTAATTGGCCTGGCCGCAGAGAGGCTGCGGCGGGGCTGCCCGGACCCGCTCCCCCCCCGCCCCCCGCCCCATCCGTGCCCGTCCCGGGCTCCCGGCTGCAGGACCCCCTCTCCATCCCCCGCCAGGCGCCCCGGTGCGCAGCCCTGCCGCGGGCGGCAGCCGCTGCCGCGGGGCCTCTCCTGTCCCGCGCACCGGAGCTGGGCTTGATATTTAATCCGTCTCTCTTCCGACAAAGACCCATCTTTTTACCACGGAGAAACGCCACTGAGATGCGGCTAACCTCTAGGGTTATATCCCAAATCGCGACCCAAGAGTCTGAAAGAGGCTGGGCCGGCCCTCTTCAAACCTGAAGAAAAAGGATCTGGAAAAAAATTACTGCTTTTCTTTCTCTTTCTTTCTTTCTTTTCTT
>VWYI01022482.1:0-14581 GCA_013399455.1 Anthoscopus minutus | reverse complement strand
AAAGGAAGGAAGGAAGGAAAGGAAGGAAGATATGCAGTGTCATATTAATGATTTAATTTGAGAGTATTATTAAATTTTAAGCTTATGTAAATCACTCCTAGTACAAATCAAAGATAACAGCTTTGAAGTTTAACACCTCCAGCCTATAAATGTAATTCCTTCCCTCTTTTACCACTGAAGAGCCCAACCCATTCCTGTCAAAAGTGCCATACTCCTTATTGAGTATTTCTCAAGAGTAAAACACAACATTGCACCCTCCATGATTTCTGATCATAGACTTCATGGAGGATTGCCAGCAGAAGGAGTGTCAATCTATACTGTATCAGCCAGAAAGTTCTCTCTGGACTGGTATATCTAAAAATCCAATCATCCCTGGGAAAAACCACCCACCTACTTATCTATATTCTCTACAGAGGTCTTACCTTAGTTTTCAAACACAGGAGAAGGAAGTATCCCATGTCCTCACCCGCTTCTATGGGATACTTGGAAGCATTTGCTGAGTATTATCTGCTTGCAGCATCCATGCCTCCCAACCTACATCTCCCAAGACATTTAAGAGAGTCATAACCACTACCTAACCTGGGGAACGATACACAACACCTGCAAGAAGGGCTTGTCTTAAATGCCATCTAATACTTGTCATATTCCTTTTAGGCTCCCAGTTCTCTCTCAGGAAAAGAGATATGACTATTTACTGCTCTTCCAGGGCTGGAACTCTAAGATAGAATAAATTCAGTTTCTTTGTTATTTTAGGAAGCAAAAAAGTGTTAATTTACACATTGCTCCATGGACTTAATGATTAATATTGTGTAAGCAAAAACAAAATTTGAAACTCCTAGATGTGAGCAGCTTAGTGAGGTTACTTACCAAGAGTTATTGTGGATCTGCAATTATAGACTCAGAGAAAAAATAAAAGCCCATTTACAAAAAGCAAAAATTATTTATGTCCCTTTGCTACACTGTGCTGTGATGCTATAAATCATGTTTGGACCAGATAGAATTAATTTTAAAGGGTTTTTTTTCTTACCTTCTTTTGAATTTTGCTTCTCATTCTTCTCAGGTCTTATTTCTAAGGTCATTTTTTTTCTAGATGGAATAGCTTGTGCTTGATACTGAAATGTGATTTGACAATAATATAGTGGTGAAACTCTGAAGACAAATTATGAAGGATTACCTTTTTTACTGTTTTACAAAAGTTTCATTAAAATTCACCTCTAATAAGTGTCAAAGGATACTAATCCACTGATGCTTCTGTGAAAATTTTGAATTAAGGAAAGAGTAGTAAAATGGATTTATTAAAACCTTTCTGAAACAGAAGATAATTCAGTTATCATCTTCATCATCCCTTGCTACAGAGGCAGGAGTCCTTAATCCTATTTATAATCTCTGAAAGATATCATCATGGAACTTGTCTGGTAGGATAGGAGAGATATTTTTATATTTATGGATTTATCCTTTCCAGGATAACTGTTCTTCCACATGGGAGTCTGCGAATCCTGAATGCTTCAAAGTCTGATGAAGGGCGGTATTTATGCCAAGTTGCAAATGTATTTGGATCTGCAGAAATCATTGCATCAGTATCTGTTAAAGGTATGAAATAATTCTTTGGTGGCAATGATTGTTTCTTTCAACTAATATTTAAATATTACTTAAAATCCCCAGCCAACCATAAAACAGCATTCTTCAGTCAGAATAAAAAAGCATTTCCATAAATCTAAGGTTACTAAACTCCATCTGGTCAAACATTGAATCAGATTGCATACTCCAGCTGTCATATTTTACATGTGTCATAAGAATTCATATATTTATTAAATCCCTCCAACAATAAATAATTGTATAAGTAAAGGAATCAATATCCCTTTTAACATGTTTTATCTTTGGGAACTCACTTACCCTAACATTTTCTGCATGAGAACAAACCTTTAAATTACAGTAATAATTGTATCTATAGAAAATCCAGAGAAAGGTAGTACCTTAGAAGATTAATATTAATGTTAAAACTACTGAGGACCAATCCATTTCTGAATCTTTTTTTTCATTTTTTCAGCTGAATTAATGGATTTTCTTTGCAGATGTTCAAGCCTTTTGACTTCATTTTTCAAGCTGCTTCTTCATTTAAGTAATCCAGGGAATATCCTTTATTATTTTACGTGACAAAAATGAAATTTTCATGCAATCACTAGATTCCAGGTGCTGCAGCCTTAAAAAAAAAAAGGTAGCTTTTCCTGAAACTAAT
This sequence comes from Anthoscopus minutus, assembly GCA_013399455.1. Classification (NCBI taxonomy): domain Eukaryota; kingdom Metazoa; phylum Chordata; class Aves; order Passeriformes; family Paridae; genus Anthoscopus; species Anthoscopus minutus. The sequence goes on along the minus strand of VWYI01022482.1, from coordinate 12,345 downwards.
AAAATTAATTAATTAAGCCATCTCAGATATCCGAGATTGTAGTTTAGGATTCTGCCTTATTGACTCCATGAAACTGCCTGTACCTTCTGATCCCCAGTGTCATCTTCAGTGTGCATTGAATATATTTCAGTATTTGACTCTCTTCAATTTGTACTAAGAGAAAATGTAAGCCCTGAGTAGACTCAGCAGTACTCAATCCTATTATTTTGGTCTGGCATTACAAGTAGACTTCCATCTGAACATTCCTAACGCTTCTTTGTTTCAAGAACCTACAAGAATAGAGCTGACTCCCAAGAAGATTGAGCTAACTGTTGGAGAGAGCATCGTCCTCAGTTGCAAAGCCCTTCATGACAGCACAATGGATGTCACCTTCTACTGGACACTCAATGGGCAGCCAATTGACTTTGAGAAAGAAGGTGGACACTTTGAAAGCATCAAGGCAGTAAGTGATCATGCATTGGTCATCTCTGTGCTGGCAACTGATAGCAATTTTCACGCTTTTATATGTCTCCTATGTACCAAATTTTGAACAAACTGAGAGATAACTGGTTTCAGTAATATTGGAAAGAAATGTTAGATAGAGGAGGTGCAAACTGCAAATCACTAGAATTGTTCCAAGGAGTTTTCTTCAAGGTGATATTAATTTTAAACCTGTACACCCTAACATTAGTTATGTATCTGATAATCTTTGTAAGGGAACAGAAAGGAGTTTTCATCAAATCCTACTTACATTCTTCTGCTGATTTTAATATAGAAAGGACGTTGCTATAAGTATTGATGTCTCTCTCACAGATAGCTTGGCTGTTGAAATGCCCTCACCTCCCAGTGCTCTGCCTGCCTAGAATATATTTTAATATCTGAATAGCAAGGGCTATGTTTACTAACTCTATTGTATGAGGTACTTCCTGACGGTGTAACCATAATTTAAGTCAATAGGAATCATATGGACAAAGAGATGCATATCAACTTAAAACACTGCCACTTGAGTCAAAAATAGTTTCATATGATCAAATGGTATGATAAAGTGATTCAAACCTGTCTCATGTGAAATGATTTGAACATTTCTTAGTAGAAAAAAATCTTTTAATGTCACCAAGTTTGGAAATGGAATCTACAGGCATTTAACTGAATCTTCCAGCTACTAAAATGTAAATCAAATGTCCATGCTATGTTAACAGAGAAAAAATGAAGTTCAGAAAGGTTAGGAAATTTTAAAATGTAATGTATATCATTTGAGTACAATATAGCAAAGTTAACTTTGCACTAGAAACCTTGTCAGCTGCAATCAATTTATTCTTCTACTTGCCTAAATGGAAGTCATACTCTTTATGAAATTCATATCCACTTGGTTGGGGGTTCATGTTTATAAAGTTTGAGTTTACTTCAATAAACCCTTTAACTGAACAAGAAAAATAAGGTATTGCTTAGTGGGAAGTTTCTTAGCATAGTTGTCTTCATCTGAGGAATACAACACTCAAAACAACACTATTTATGTAAGAAGGAAAACTTTCACCTTTTTTTAACTTCAAGGTCATTCTTTGATTCTAGAAAACACCCTATGATTACAATTTCATTTCAAGTCATTCGCAAAAAAATGAAATCTAAAACATGCTACATGTTTCTTTCTATGTATTTTGGCAACTGTCTTCAAAGGAAATTTTTAATCACTGGGAAAAATCCCACAGACTAGGAAATTTTCATATTAGTAGGAAAGTAATTTCCTATTTCATGTCAAAATAAAGCTAATTTAATATATTTTATTATACAAAAAAATAGGATTTTGTAGATCTCTCTCGAGAATCCTTCATTAATTTCATTTTTACAAGAGAAAGCCCTCAAGTTAAAATAAACAAAGCTTATTCAGAGTGATCAAAGACAACATCTTATTTCCAGACAAGTATTCATACAAATCTCACTAAAATTATTGATTGCTTTAACTGTCCTAAAACAAATAAAATTTGGCCAAAACTTGCTAGATTTAACCAGCTATTTGAGTTTATGACCGCCTCCTCACAGTGCTGCTAGTGTCACTACTATTTTACTGAGTGAAAATAGCACTACTCACATGGTAACAGAATAAGCTGAGTTGGAAGGGACACACAATGATTATTGAGCCCAACCCCTGCCGCAGGACAGGACACCCCAAGAGCCACACCCTGTGCCTGAGAGCATTGTCCAAATGCTTCTTGAACCGCTGACTGTGCTGGGACCACTGCCCTGGGGAGCCTGTTCCAGTGCCCAGCCACCCTCTGGGTGAAGAACCTTGCCCTAATACCCAACCTAAACCTCCCCTACACAACTTCAGGCCATTCCCTCGGGTCCTGTCACTGGTTGAAGCTGTGAAGAAATCTGTACCTACCCTTTTGCTTCCCCTAACAAGGAAGCAGAGGGCAATATGGTCTCACCTCTGTCTCCCCCAGGCTGAACAAGTCTCTCATAATGGAGTCAACACTCAGTGTCTAAATGACTATGTGACTAAGAGGATTTTAAAAAGTTGTTTGCTAAGTAAAAATCTGAATTTTTTCTTTTCAGATTCACATAAGCAATTTTTTTTTCTAAAAAAGTTTTCAACAAACAGCAAACTTCATTTTTATATATATATATCCATGCATATGTATATGTATAATATAATATAATATATATATATTATAACTCAGAAAATATAATCAATCTGGGAATTAAGGCATTACATATTTTGCAAAATATTACTGAATTATATCCTATCTTGTCACTGGTAAAATCATGTTGAAATAGTGAAAAAAATATACAACTCTATAGAAGCACCAAAATGAAGCATCAAACCCTGGTATTTTTAGACCGGACTGGCTCCATTTGCCTTTAAAAGATAATCAGGCCATACTTTCTTTACTTTCATTCCTAATTCATTTAAATGTCAAGACATTTCTGGTTTTCATCCTAAAGAGAAAGTGGAAGTGTAGGATTGGATCAGCTGGAAGGAGACTGAAAATAGATGTTAGCACATTACAGGCAGGATGAGGAGTGGGGAGATACACTCCTCTTCAAAAGTAACAAAACATGGTCCTCTTAGTATAATCCTCATGGAAATTTTCTGAATGGTGTTGGAAACAAATGGTGACACATCTTTTGATTCTTTTAAAGTTGATGTTAAAATATCTTGATTTTTGCATTGTCCTGAAGTGAAGCTAGATCAGTTGAGAGATGCAAATCTTGAAAGTGGTAATACTGACTGTGGTAATAGAGCAATTTTTTTAGTGTTTTGATGCAATCCCCATTTTGAAAATTCCCATTTTCACTATTCATTTGTGGAATGTTGTCAGTTGTATCTCATTATCATTTCTGTTAACTACATAAGAATGGGAAATTAATCAAAATGTATTTCTTTACTTCACTAAAATCTAAAGCATGACCAGGTACTGGGGACACATGAAGATAAAACTCCCTTTTTGCTGTCCTGTTATCTCCTTTAACCTAGCCAGTTTCAAAGTTGGGATACACAATGTGTTAAAGCCATAGGTTTATGACTGGAGAAAACAAGCACTTGAAGTCTGATAGAGTTCTGCCTATATCCCTTATTTTGCTCTTCTGAATGAAACACTTCAAAATTTCATATGTTGATCCTGAACAAAATGCTTTTTCATGGAGTATGTTTAGGAAAAACAATATCCTTTTTGTTTATAAAGTCATAGAATTATATGTCCATTTTTTCTACATACACTGATACTTCATCAGATTTAAATATTTTCAGGCTTGCCTGCAGTTTGCTTATTCTTTTTAAAGCTTGAGAAATTAAACATCATTTAAATGGGTTTTGCTAATAATTAAACCACCATAAACCTCTCATCACTGGTTACAGTGCTCATACTTTCACTGTGGTAGACCCAAGTGTTAAGTATGATGAGCATCTTGATGCTTAATGCAATGTTATAAAAGCTATTGCCAAAGTAACATTTATTTGGGCCGTAGATAAATTTCCATTTACTAAAACTGATTGATAACTGGCAATTAAAATTAAAAATAAAATCTTCTCTTACTAGTAAATATTATTTTTCTTGTTTTAAAATTATATCAGTAATGTTTTTACCAAAAAAAAAAAAAAAGTTACAATTTTTCAGATTGATAAGTCATTTTTTATACACACTGAAGGTTTTTTTGCTGTTCTCTACTAAGCTATCAATGATTTAGTACCCATACAATTTAGGTGCTTCAAGGACTTGCCTGGCAAAAAGATAAGTGTGATAAGGACATCAACTTGTGCATGAAGGGAATATTAAGGAAAATGGACTAGCTTAATTTCATTGGAATGACTGCAGATTGCAGTCTAAGAAAAGAAAACATCCCAAAGGTTGTTTATATGTATGTATTGTGTATATGTTCATAGTAAATTTGGTGGAAGAACAATAATGCCAAGGATAATATAAAACCAGAATTCTTTGGCATTGATAAAGTCTTATTTTGTCTAGAAAAAGACTTGATAACATTTTAGGTTCTATGAGGGATAATCTGTGTAATTAATAGGAAACAATTTGTATAGAAGTCTAAATTTCCAACATTTTCTTGAAGCAACACAGTATGAAATGAACTCAAAAAGCGTAAACCTGCTTGTTTTTATTAGGATAGCTTTTATTTTCTATCCCTTGTGCCAAATCTAGCAATTCTAGTCAAAGCTCTATTAAATATATTCTCTCTTAAAATCTCTATTGACTTAATTTACTCATAGACATACCCCTTTTTTGTCTAAAAATATCTTATTTTTTCAGTAGATTTTCAACCATCATCATTCCAACTCCGTGCTTGAAGGCTGATACTGTTTTTATAGCAGCCAAACAAAATTATTTACTGTGGTTATCCACAGATTGATAAGCAACAACTTTGCTGTAAATGTCCCTCACCTTGAATTTTCAGACTCAGGAAAGTGATTTGGTCTGAATATGCTCTTGGCCTTTGATCTTAGATGAAACTGACACCAGGGCAAGCAATAAGTATAACTTGTCATATTGTATTTCAGAGTGGTTATTTCTTCACATGGAACTGAATGGAAATCTACTATTTTACTTCAAAAAGGACAGTAGATACAGATTGGACAATGTGTTTAATTCTTGCCTAGTACTGGAGACTTCAATTTGATAACCTAGAACTTTGGCAAGTGCACAAATTTGCACCTTTCCTTGTATTTTCAACTCCCTCGTTTCTCGTAGAATTTTTATCATATTTGAGAGATTAGGATAAAAATTTCCTAAGTGTTTCTAAATAGGAAGAGCTAAGTTCTACGCTGCATGAAATCAATTGAAACAGCAGGCTGTTAATAATAATGTCTTTCCTCTTTATTCGATGTAAACCTAAACAAGGTTAATTAACTAGGGGTATTACGTGCCACCCCTACTGCCTCCCTACAAGAGGAAAACAGCAAAAGTTGTTAGAAGCCTTGCAGAAGATGAGAAACTTTATGCACAGCAAAATTCTATTTGGGGTAAAGCTGCCATATCAGCAGCATTGCTACCAATTTGTTTCACTGTCTGTTGCAATCCATTCCTGCTGATGGAAGAGGCTGAACACAGCCATTACTGTCAACTCTAACCTCGAGATATTTCAGCCCTATGCTCATAACCAGGTTCTGGCCACTTGTCATGCTACAACAGCTACCTGTCTGAGCAATCAGGAGAATTAAAAAAAAATAATCAGATCATCTTTTGGTAATAAATAGTTATTGTAAATTAGGCATGGCACTAAATGGAATAAGGATTTCTAGACTTTGAGTTCTGTGACTGGTAACTACAAAGCAAAATCCAACCACATTGAAGTCCACAGCATAATACTGCACTTTACCATGTGATCCTTTCAGGATATTAACAGCTCTAGTGAACTGAATGGATTTATTTCAGGCTGTATTAGAAAGAGACACTCCAAACTTTTTGTGGAATCAAAAAAGTGTGTAAATTGTTGCATGCAAGTGCTTGTGGCTTTGGCTATTAATAGAGACTAAGGGACAGAGAGGATAAGCAATGTCTTATCTTGTTTAGAAAAGAAGGCTGAGGGGGACCTTACTGCCCTCTACAGCTACTTCAAAGGAAGATGTGAGGTGGGGATCAGTTCTCCTGTCCCATGTAACAAGTGACAGGCTGAGAGGAAACAACCAGGTTTTACCAGGGGAGAATTAGATCAGATGTTAGAAAATATTTCTTCACTGAAATGATGGTCAGACATTGGAACAGGCTGCCCAAGGAAGCGGGGAAATCACCAATCCTTGAAATGTTCAAAAGGAGTGCGGATGTGGCACGTGGGAATATTGTTTAAGGGTAAATATGGCAGTGTGGAGTTAACAGTGGGACTCAATGAATTTAGAGGTCTTTTCCAACCTTAACAATTCTTTGAAATCTTCTATTTGATTTCATTTTAGACAAGGGAGATAGTGAATAATTTTGGAAAATCTGAGCCTCTTAACATTCTTGACCAATTTCTATTAAAAAATGATTGTAATAAATCATGGAATACAGTCAGATAATTTTTTACTGATTTATTCTATTGTGGTATTTTGTCTCTTTCCTTTTTTACAAGAAGCATTCTAATGCAAAAAATCTTAGGATAAATAAAAGACATTTCATGACAGTCCATTCTTCCCGCTGTTTACTGATGGATCATTTAACTGCTTGGCACAGTGTTAATCTGGGCTATAACAGCAGAGTCGATTATTTGAACAACTGATCAATATCAGTTCCTAAGGAAGCTTCCATTAAGGGCTCTGCTGCCTATTTTACACTTGTAGCTCTGCAGCCTTTCTCCCCAGCTGATGTGGAAGTGCTTTCCAAAGCCTCCCTGGCAGTACTTCTCCATTTCAGTTCTTACACTCCCAATCTTCTGGCTTTACTCTTGAGGCCTTGTACCTGCAAACCTCAATTGTGTTGTTACAGAGAAGTGTCACAGGAAGAAGCTTTCACTGTCCTGAAATTCACCTTTACTTCTTTCCCCCTTTCTTTGTCTCTTGTTTGGTAAACCAAGACACAGCTTGCAGCACAGTAGATAGTGTTCACATAAATACTTCATAAATGTTATGCAACAATATATATACTAAGAATATTAACAATAAATCACAGTGTAACAATTGTTTTTAACTAACATATTCCAATTAACAAATAAGAAGTTTAAGTAGGTCCCAAAGAAAATTATAAAACACTAGGGGGAAAAAAGCCCAGCAAAACATAATCATCATTTTCATTGTCACCTACTGCACTGGAGGGAGCCTCTAGAGATCTTTTCTTCCTTTTTTCTCACGGTAATAAAATCTCAAAACTATGAATTTAGCAACAGCATTGTAGTGAGCCTCTCTGTCCCGAAGCTTGTCATTTCATACCCCATCTCTTTTCTCATTCCTTCCCATTCTCACTGTTTTCTCCTTGTTCTCGTTAATTCCTTGATTTCACAAAACTACCCCAGAAAATGACATGCCACCTGACAGCTGATATTCTTTTAACTTCATCTCTTTTACTCCCTTCTTTCAATAAAATTAATCAAACTAATTTTCAGCAATCCAAGATGCACTTGAGGTGCATTTGAATCATTTCAAGCTGATTCAAGTTCTCACTATCCACTCTCAACACTCCATCACGCTCTGGCATCTACTCAAAGCCACCAGTGCTCACCAGAACTACTATTTTCATAATTCTTGCTTTTCTATGCAAACTGCTCATAAGTACTGCCACTTGAAGGGTCTGCATTGTCCCTGGATGATTCTTAAGGATTTCCAAACCTAAACTCATCTATTTAACTTCTTATAGACAAGAGATATGCAAGTTGTGTTTTAACCAGGTCAATCTGCATCAGCCTGGATACTGCTATGTTATCATTATTATCCTACCACATAACAGTAATCACAACAAAATTGATAACAATTATTTCATCTTCTCTGTTTGAATGTGATTAAAATACAGAGCCCAGAATATAATTTTCCATTATCAATGTATCAACCACGAAATCTGCTGTGACTTAGGAGATGAAAGTCTTGCAATTTGTAATCACCACAAGCAGCAGACAGATGTAGTTGATATGTTCAAACTTGAGAATTTGTATGAAATAGTACTTAAATTGCCCTAAACACAATATGGACTGAATTTGACTGGAAGCCAACATTCTATCATAATGTACGTATAAATTGTCAGCATTATTTAGAAGAGCTTTATTATATTGCAGGTTCTCACTTACTGTTGATGGTACAGAGATAATACTGCCATAAGGTTATTCTGTATAATCATTAGTTCACTTCAGATAAACTCACCATAAAACAAACTCCATTGCCATTCAAATACAGCAAAAATCAACTGTGAAATATTTTTTCAGTCTTATCTTACTGAATTCATTAGTGAAGGCTATTTTGCTAAATGAAGTAATATATGAGTCAGAAATTCATCTAACCTGTGCGTTGTATGTAAAAACACCCATATATTTTAAATGTTCATTTAAATTGAAAAAGTCATGATTAACAACCCAGGTCATTCTTGTTTCGTATCAGATCTCAGTCCTTTTTATTCAACACAGCATATTTTTATTGTTCTCACTTTAAACCTAATAGAATCTTTTTAGGCTTTTAGTACCGGCCAAGTATTCTCTTCTGTATAAAAACCTCTTTGTAGGAAAGCATTCTCACCTCTCACTGTCAAGAGATTTAGTTGACAGGCAGCAAACCTTGATAAACCTCTGTAGTCATAGAAAAGAGGTGGCCCAAACTCCACTTTGGCTTTCATCATAAAAGTTTCCCTGCAATGATAGTCAGTGTTTGCCTACTCTTTTCTTCCATTTGATTTAAGCTTTTGTTGAATCGTGATCATTTGTAATATTCTCATTACCCATTTTAGACACATTCTTCCCAGGCAAAGGGGCAGTTTTCAACGCACGTTGTCCAAGCTGAGTTCCTAGTCTGAATCCTCTGCACAGTAATAGGCAGTCCCTGAGCCCTTGCAGTGCAGAAGTTGAGAACTGTGGGTCAACACGTCATCTCTACTGACTACCCAGTATTGTGAACTTCTTTGGCTTTTTGTCCCTCTTTCCAAAATAAATCGGAGCTACATTCAAAGATCTGCAGTTGGAGCGCAGAAGGGAAGTATGACAATGAATGTGGAAAATGAACAGCATGAGAAGCAGATTAAATGAAATCTGGGTTTGATACAATCAAAATTATGATATTTCAGATGTGTATTTTCCACATATGTGAATTTAGTTTGCACATATATGATAAATTATGTAATAATCAACCCAAGTGTAATTCTTTCATGGAAGAGATACGGAAACAGAACAAAAGACTTACTAGATGTTAAGAAAGTGCTCTAGGGTGTAACTGTGAGCTCCATTTCAAATGCAGGCATATTATAAATTGTTCTTGTACAAAGTCTTCAGAAGAAAAGGTTGAATACACTGAATGGACCACCTTGGTTTACAGATAAAAACTCAGCAAATGAATGGACAGATTAACAGAGAGGTTTCCTAGCAACTGGCTCAGGACAATGAACTCACTCTCACAGGAAGAATAAGTTTAATTCTCTTCATTTAAGGGAAGAAACATATGTAAAGTTGTTTATTGAAAAATAATTCACAACTGTTAAGATCTGGTATTAAAATTAGAGAGATGTCTTTGCCAAAATTAAGATGCAAACAAGACCATATGTCAAAGTCATTAGTATGGATTTTTATTTAACAGTAAATGTGAAGGAGAGAGGGGGAGAGAGAGAAGGAAATAGAAAAAGAGAGTGGAGGCAGGGAGAAAAAGTGAATGACAGAAAATATGTCAACACTGCACAGATTCTGTTGGTTCTTTTCTTCTGGTCTTCTCAGTGGTGAAGGTCCCTGTCTAGTCAAAGTGATTGTCACTGTATTGAGCCATAAGGGGCTCATAAAATCAAACATAAAATCCACTGGGTTTATATTTAACCAGGTTTGGGTGGACATGCCCAAGTACCTCCGCTGGGGCAGGTAATTTTACTGGATAATGTAATACTTTGGATCATGAGACACTTCAGGAGTCTAATGGTTTATGCCACATTCTAAGACTAAGACATCACAGCTGCCTCTTATATCAGTGAAAGTGAGTCAGTTATGGCCCACTGAATTCCTTTGGGCTGTGTGAATGTCCTGCTACTTCTCTGGAAGGGAAGTTCCACACTAGTCACAGCTGTATGGACTTTGGCATGATAAAAAGTAGGACCCCAACTTGCAGGACAAATCAGACTTTTCCCTTATGTTATCCAACACCCAGCTGTGGCTTCTGATGATGGTGTAAGCGCCTCTGCACCTGCGCAGTTAAGTGGTTGATTATTTGAGTAAATAACCAGTATCAGTCCAGGCTCCCACAACAACCTCTTAAGATTTATGAGAAAAGAGAATAAAAGTCCACACACAAATTCTTCTTTATGGGTATTTGAGATGGCTGAAAAAGTATTAACCCCTCAACAGTAAATTCTCTGAAAATAGTCTTTTTGTTTGTTGATTTGTTTGTTTCTGCAAATCCCCAAATTTAGGACAATGAAAAAGTGCAAAAGACAAATGCAAGGTTGTCATTACTACTGAGCAAAGTATCCATGCTGTATTTTCCTTGGAGCCTTTTTAAATTTGGGGAGGTATTTCCACATCAAAAGTAAATGCTAATGCATAGCTGGCACCATTTTTTTTTAAAACAAAATAGTTTCAAGCAATACCTTATATGTAAAGCTAATTGGATACACTGCAGACATGGCTATGGCCTCAGACAACATGCCACACTGAAGAAGACAGCCATAGCTTGACACATCATTCAGCATTGGAGCTGCTCACAACTAGATGAATGGGATGCTTGGGAGCATAATATGAATGTTACAATAATTTGTAGTCCTGGAGAGAAACATTAGTCATGACAGATAGTATTCTGAGCTCTATTATTATTTATTTGCTGCTCAAAGATCAACAGTTTACAGCAGGTCTGTAGCTGATGCTGACCCTTGAAGGTTACTCTTAGCTTTCCTGAGAATCAGTAAAAGTTGGTTGTTGAACATATCAGTTTTGTTATGTTTTCTTTTAAGTTTTAGTTTCAGTAAAATACAATCTACATTTCACACAATAGAAGTTAATGCTGAAATTAAGGTACTTATACTTGGTTAAATGGATAATACATGATGCTCAGGACACCAAGGAATGTGGATTTTTCTAATAAAATGTTACTTTGAAGTGATGCACTTCTTGCAAAATATTCCCTATCATTAAAGAGCATAAAATCAGTGAAGTAAAAGGCGGCTTTTAAAAATAAACACTTAAATTTAGACCTAGACAAAGAAATTTATACACCACTAAATTTTGCTTTGAATAAAAGTGAGACCACAAGCCAGTTTAGTGGCTGATATACCAGGCTGTCCTAAATCATGTTACTCCAGGTGAGAGAGACCTTCCTACACTGTTTGCATCCATATGACCCAATTTTCTGTCTTCCCCCAAGGGGAAGTGAATGTCTGCTTTGCTGATGCATCACATTTTTTTTCACTGACAGAAGTCTAAAAGCACAAGAAAGTTTCTGACCTTAGACACTTTTCTAAATGCGGCCTCTGCTGCATTCCCACTTAGTTGTTTTTTTTTTTAAACCAGATTGTAATTGTTCAAGATTAAGTAGCAACTACAATGACAAGGTGCAGAAATTAAGGCTTAGAAAGCCAGTACATCAGTTTAACCTCTCCCAGACCTTAATGTGGCCTAAAGACTCTCATTACAGGATAGATTAATCAACAAATAATTTGTCTTCTAAGACTTGGAAGAGTCTGTAAAATTAATGAAGACCACTTTATAAATGCCACTTAACAGCAGTAATGCAGGATATTTTTTAGAGTCCCTGGTCAAATATATATCCTGCTAATCTAAATGGAAGCTAAAATGTGTCATTATTTTCTTGATTACGATCAAGAATTCCGTGTCTGAGTTTATACCTGTCTGTATTAAACACAGTGAGTTTAATCCACTCACACATCCTCAGGAATGTTGGCTGCACATCATGTTATGTTGTAATAAAAGTGTTTCATAGAGATCTATTGTACTGCACTGCTCTCCACTTTCAGCAATGATTCGTCCAATTACTGCTTGTCTGCCCAGTTACACAGGTATGCAGATTAAATACACATATTTTTCCTGATAAGAATATTAGGATTTACACAGTCATGAACCCTTTGGAAGTTAGAGTGGCAGTCGAAATTTTTAACAGTTCCTGAGTAATGGAATCAGACAGTTGCTATCCATTGTGTTATTCCTTATACTTAACAACAAAACATATATTAGATCTATATTACCCCCAAGAGAGGCCAAATGAGGACTGATTCCAGTTTTATCTTTTTAATAACTAACGCTTTGTATCAAGATCACTAATGA